>JANHZU010001722.1:85958-105435 GCA_032468055.1 Acrochordus granulatus
TAAAGAAACATAAGCATTTTAAGTATCTGGTCTTGTTTTCTAAAAATCAGAATAGGATGTTATAACTCCCCAATGCTATCCACTCAGAGGCCCTAAACAAAGTAGGCTGCCCTAAAAATAGTGTTTCACCCAAGACCAATATATTAATGTTATGGACGAACAAAGTTCAAATTCTTGTCTTCCCCAGCCCAAATTAACATTTAGTAAACTCTGGCCAGATTTGAAGGACACAAATGGCCAAGCTTTGTGGGATACCATTCTGATTCTCTCCAGTTCTATAGTCCTGACTTGGATATGAAGCTGAGATACGAGCAACAAAAGAGACAGCATTATGGAGAGAAGTACAATAAGCATTTTGAATATTGAGGGGAAAAATGTAAAAATTTCCCCTGTTCAGTCATGTCCGACTCTAGGTGGCAGTCCTCATCTCTGATTCACAGTCAGTGTTCTCCAAAGATGTGGCTGGAATGGCTAGATATATCAAGGTGCATGGAACACTGTTACCTTTCCTACAGGATTAGGTGGTAACTACTTATCTACTTGTATTTTGTATGCTTTCAATCTGCTAGGTTGGCAGGAGTTGGACAAGAGCTCACCCCATTAGACAACACTTGGGTCTCGAACTTAAGCTGTCAACCTTTTGGATGACAAGCCCAGTGTCTTAATTGCTAGGCTACCATGTAACTCCCAATAGATGAGGTGCGGTGGCACAGCCAATTAGTGCCGCCAGATATATCATCCAGAAATGGCTGGCACTCTGGCAGGTTCGATCCGTAAGCTCCGCATGACGGAGTGAGCGCCTGTCACTTGCCTCAGCTCCTGCCCACCCATCAGTTTGAAAGCATGTGGAAATGTAAGTAGATTAATGGGGACCTCCTTCGGAGGGAAAAATTGCTGGTCAGCAAATTGACGGAGGAGCGACTCGGCGCGATGGAACACCGAAGTCGGCGTGAAAACCTCGCCCGTCCCGGGGGTGGAGCAGGAGTCTTGGAGGATGCCCTGGAAATGAACATCGCTGGCCAGCCGAGCGGGGCGGGGCGGGGTAAAATAAAGAAAAACTGTATAATCCCTAACCTATGTAAGCCGCCAAGAGTCTTCAGAAATTGGCAGCATAGAAATATGATTGATTGATAAATAAATAAATAAGTCTTACCTGTAACGGGATCAATGGTCACTCCTGGGCTACTATGCCTACTGCCAGTGTGAGTGGTATAAAGTGAAGCGACGGTGGTGGTGATGTGGATACTAAATGCTTCACCCAGCATGCCTTAATTCACATTGTCCTTATGCATTATCCCTCGTATATGTAGTTCAGGGATAGTATAGTTAATAGGGCAGCATCCAGAACTAAGGTGTAGGGCTAGAGGCTTTTAAGAACACTCACCAATGTTCCAGAAGCATCAGTTATTGCTTGGAACTGGCCTAAAATTGTCCCATCCTGATTGGAGGGTTAATTTATCCTGAAGAAACAGACTAATTAAGTTCCTTATGTTTGAACAGAAAGCAATCCGTTCATCCGGCCTGTTGCAATAGCAAGTCAGAGATGAGAGTCAAAATCCTTCGTTCTTGAATGCCAATATTTCCTATAGAACTATACACAGTACATCTCTTGAATATCTTCCGATAAGCACTGGCCCATTAATACATGGCTTTGGAAGTAAAATCTAGGCACTTTTAAAATAATAATTGACTGAATGGATTCCACTCATAAGTTTGTTCAACACTGCAGATAGGTTCTGCCTCAGGCTGAAATTGTTTTGGGAAGTCGCAACTATTTTCACATTTGGACTAGAAATGAGGCATCACATTTGACACCAGGTTATTTCAAGAAGGAAGACTAAAACTGATGTGCTGCCAGAGAAGAAACCAGTGATTTTAGAGGATATCTGGGCCAATCTGTGATAAATAAATAAAATAAATCTGTTAAGTACTGGGCAAAAAGAAAAGTTTTCAAAGCATTCTGAGCATTATTGAACTGTAAACTTGATACTGGAGACTTCTGAATTACCTAAAGTAGCTCTAAATACTCTATAGGACCATAAACGCACTGGGTTGAAAACTTTTAAAAACTATTTTTGAAAGCATCTTTTTTTTCCCTCGAATTGAATTTAAATTCACTTCCTGAGATACATAGAGAAGTAAGTTCTCCTTTGTGAGTTAAAATTGGAAAGTTTGGCACTAGCAAATTGGAATGGCAATTCTGAGTTAAAACAACTAGAACTTCCCAGAATAAGGGCAGAAGTGATCCACCAGGTCTTCCTGACAGATCTGCCCTTTCCTTCTCAGAAATTAATCCATTGTTTTTAATCTTCTGAAGTTACACAATCAGATTTTTATGCTACTGAGATAGGAAAATATTTGGATTTACCTAAGGTTTGATTAACTTTGACCAAAAATATCATGTCTTCTGAGCCAGAGTCCAGGTTTTCAGCAAGCTTATTAGCGCTAATAGTTGTAAATGGAATTTCAGAAGGTGTTTCAAAATGTGAACTGGGGACAGCTTTTTATTGTGAGATATGCAACCCACTCACTGCGGTTTTCAGATGCTCATCTACAAAACCAAAGCTAAGACAACATAGCAGGAAACGGTGAACTTTCAGAGTTCTTTCCTTTGTAAACACTCGAGAGCAGTATTTCTGTGCCATTAATTTTAGGTGAAAAATAGACATGCATGCCCCAAAATGTATACAAAGGCCCTTGCTTCTCCAGTTTAGGTGCATTCTTCAGCACAAACAAGCAAGACACCTCGCATGTGGATCCTACAAATTCCAAGCAAAGGCAATTTCTGGGAGCTAAATTCATTCCTGGATATAAAAGAAAGAACAGAGAGCTTCAATAATAGGACTCCATTTTTTTTCCTTTTGTGGCAAAAGCATAAGGTCTTTGGGTTATTCTATTTTTATTGGGCTTGCAAGAATAAGATTCAGCCTTCCAATGTAATGGCAAATTAAGCTTTAGTTATCAGTAATTTATGTACTTGCACTAATGTATGTGCTGCCTTGTATCTTTATTGATCAACAGCAACCGTCTCTCGCTAAAGACACAGAGAGGCTCTTCCCCTATCACAAAATAAGGATTTCTAGTGGGTGGCAGTGAGGGAGAGAATTGCTCACTGATAGGTGCTATAGTCTGCAAATAGTCCTCCTGTCGGCACGGTAACTGTGATTCCCGCTGTCAGACAAGTGAAAAGAAAACCGCAGTCAGCAGCTATTCAGCAGCAAATCATTAATTAATTACATTTTAATGAACCTTAAGCAGCAACTGCAGGAGCCTTCAGAAGTTTATCAAAAATGAAGAATTGCCTAGTGTAAATCTGAAGCTGACTGGGGAAGAAAAAAAAACTAAGGGTACCAGCCAATGTAGTGGAATTTCCAGACCTTCACTACAACTTGGAATTTTAGCAATGCTGTATTTGTTTTCATTGCAAAACCTACAAAGATTGGAACTTTTAACATCTGTTGGATTTTTTTCCTTGGGAAAGCCAATATTTTTCCTCTGCTAATCTGCCAAGTATGTAGATGAAAAAGTACCTGGAGGTGCGAAGAAAGACTCCAGATGTTAAATGGCCTCTAAACAATGCAATTATTTGCACAATAAAAACCCCAGCCAAGAAGTTAGAATAGATTTTTTAAAAACGAGTTTCCAGCCATGTATTGACTTTAAGAATGTACTAGAAAGGTTTCTGGAATACATATATTATAATATATAACATATATTATACATATATATAATACATTATATTATGTATATAATGATACATATATATCAATGCCATGTACTAATGGAGCTTACCCTGGGCTGAGGGTAAGGGAGGCCTACAGAGACCTCCCACTCCTAGACTACGTGGGTTCAAGGAAAAAAAGACTCCACACACAGCCCGGTTGTGTTCATTGGGTTCAAACTTGTTGCAGGTTGGATGTATTTTAGGGCTTGCTTTTTTCCCTACAATAATATATATATATATTGCTGAATTACTCAAGCTCTGCACAAGACGAATTGTAGAATGTGAACTGAGGAAAAGCTTGCCTGAATCCTCTGAAGATTACTTTGTGTATTTTTGCAGGGAGAAAGATCGTAAGTTTAAGCCTAAGGAATAGAGATCAGGGTGTTTATTATCTTTTCTGTGCCATTCACAATATTCAGTTTGCAAAATACTTAATAATACTGAGAAAAAAAAACTTTGAACAGTTGCGCTGAGATGGATTTAAAATGTACGCTGATTCAAAAGATAACTTTGAAAATAAAAGATAGGGAAGGTAAATAAAAAAGCCCTTAACTCTGCATTTTTTTTAAACTCAGAATTCTTTTATTTGAGGTATGCTTGTTCTTTTTCGTATTCCATGATAGTAGCATAGCCATATACAACAAATTTTACAATAGAGAAAACTTTTCATAAAAATATCTGCCTTGAACCACAACTTTTATTTTAATTCTTCAATGATTACTACTGAAACTAGTTATTCTATATGAAAACTTAATTTCCCTGTGGTAGCAAGTATTTATGAAAAGGAATATTCAGTAGGGACAGTTAGTTACAATACTGAGCACTGATTTTTTTTTAATATTACAGTGCTAACACCCAAGAAAATGAGATGCATGGATTACAATTGAAACTGTAACAATGAGGACAAAAAAGCATTTTCAGATCTCCAGGTTAATTGTACAGCAGCTTCCTACACACATATGATCAACCATATAATGATCCCATCAAAATAATAAAAAAAATCCAAGCAGAAATGTCTCATTTACATTAATAATGTTCACAAATTATATGAATTCAGTTTGCAAGTGATGGATAATTTAAGCTTTCATCAGCTAAAGCTTGTCATTTTTTTCCAAGAGAAATGGATCATTTCACTTTTTTAATGAGTGCAGTAATATCACATTTAGTTTCAGATGCAAAATAATGAACAACAAAAATGATTTCAAATTTGGTGAATAAAGAAGCAAAACAGTACCAGAAGAATTCAAAGAAATATGTATTATAGAAGTCTTTCTCTTCTTGTGAGAGGTCAAAATCTGGTCAAACCCAACACATTGTTTCAATTTAAGCAAATAAAATCAATATGGCCAGGAAAGCAAAGTGCACCAAAATTTTAATTTAGTTGGGCTTTAAACTGAAAAGGAGGGGGGACTGTCCCAAACAAGGAGTATTATTTGATGAGAAATATGGCATCCCGCACAGAAAACCAACAGAAATAATTCTCCCTACCTCTTAATCATTCCACTAGATAATGGTACTTCTTCAAGGAACTGCAAAATAAAAGATCCGATGCTACTTTATTAATGGAACTTAAAGAACAGATTGTCAGGCATACCAAAAAATTTCAAATGCATTTCTGCATTAATATCTGTGAATGTTGTGGATTGTCACAGTTCATTTGCTTTTGTAAAAAGATCCACAATTTGCTCACAGGCAACTAGAAAAGTCCATGCATCGGGGACTGCTTTGAATCACAACTAAAATGGGGTATTCTACTCATTCAGTATTTTCTTACAAAAAGAAAAGCAAAATGAAAATGAGAGAGAAAGAGAGAAATGTATTCTTCTCCTACAGTACTGTAATGCAAAGCTAGTGGAGACAAAAGGGAGGGGAAAATGATGCAAAAATAAATAATAAAATATAAAATACTTCATACAAAGTACTTCAAATGTGCCATCTGTGTACAATTACTTTCAAAAAACAAACATGTTTATAAAGCAGAATCAACAATAAAACTATTTGATTACAGAACACATGAGCACCTTGACTCCATGGATCCAATCCTGTACACATATTTACGCATGTCCATAAATTGTACTGAATTTCAGACATGAGTAATTGTGGGCAGGATTGAAGCCCATATTTTAAAAGTCCTTTGGGAAGTGCCTCTTTATTTTTATTTTTGGTTTATGTTTAAACCTTGCACAGACTCTTACAAAATGCATTGTGTTTCATTTTAGTACGCAGGAAGTGAGAAATTTATAGTCTTACAGTGTGTGACACATTTCTTTTACATCACTGAAGATAAAAAATAATCCTTAAGTACTATCATTTGTTTTGAGTTTAAGAGCCAAGTTGGACTGCATGTCAGTTAACAGTAATAGATTGTAGCTAGATAGCCAATGCAAAGAATTCTCGCAACGAACAATGATGTTTTTTTCCTCCCAAATCAGGGTACATAGTACAGCAGGATGTTCCTAGAGCAAGCCCAAAAGTGGGACACTGATCAAGATCTGCACAGCGCATGATTTCCTTTAAGTTCCCTTAAGCAATCTTGTGTTACAAGAGTACGATATAAAGTCCGTCAATATGCCGAGTCCCCATCTATTATCTGCTCTGCCACACTCTGCTAATGCATCTTATCGTCCTGGTGGGTTAATACTATTCAGTGTAGTGACAGTCTTTGAGGTAGACTGTTCAAGTTCAAGGACACGTCTTTCTTACAAAATGCATGACATTCAAAAAAAGACAACAAATAAATACTACATGTACAATATGTAGTAATGAGGTAGAAATGGTTTCAAAGAACAATGTTAGAACACACACCCAATGTGGTGGTGGAATCTATGGAAAGAAACAAAACTACTTGTGACTGCATGTAAACCACAAGAACCATTTGGGGTGAGGGAAGATGTATACAAGCAACGTTTCAGTTGGGAAATATTTTCTTCTCTTTGTATATCATGAGACCACAGGAAGGAATGACTGCATTCCCAACTTTTGTGGAGAATAGAACCATTTTATAAATATTTAACATTCTATAGAACTGATTCATATATTCTCACAAAATTTGGTTGCAAGGCTGACCCACACTGCCAGCATTTTATGTATCACTGAGACTGGGAGGTGAAATTTTTCTGCTTTCAGTCTAATTGTCGTTGACAATTGCAGTGCCTGGTGCTACACTTCTTGTCTCGTCTTTAAAAATAGGGGAAAGAGTAGATGCTTGTTCATTAAAGATGCAGTATCCGTGGTTCATAAAAACGTATCTGGCAGGTTTGAAATCGAATGTCAACCAAAGATCTTTGCAAAGGGGAAGGGTCAATTCATGGATTGACTAGTCCCTAGGGCAGCAGCTTCTTTGGGTCTAGGAATATCACTAGCTCCATGTTTACCAATGTGCTTTGAGTATAAATCTGCAAATGATTAAGGAACAGAAAGCTTTCATCTTCTCCTTGAAAGACAGAACAAAAACAGCCTCATATTAATGTGTGTATGTTCATATAAAGATTATACAAACACATGCATGCATAACACATTAAAGGATGTTAATGCTGTGGGAGATCACATGTTGAACTTTATGGCCATCTATGCCCAGTTATATTTCCAGAATTTCTAGTGAGATGAATAGGAGATGCAAAAGAGACTTTAGGCATCAATCACATCAGTGGAACTTGTGCACATGGCCTGCCTAATGAAGAAAGCCTATACCTTTTGAGATTTGGAAAGTCAGGGTAGAGATGAGTTATATGGGGATAGTTACACAAAAACAAGTAAGACCTGCACAGATTCATTTGTGCAAACTTTAATCAATTCTAGCATGAATGTATGTGTACTGTTTTTCTGAGATTTCACATTTAAAAGATGATTTATATTTATAGTTTAGAATGAAACATATTATGGAATGTGTAAGTGTTCCTCTACACAAAGTTGCATTCATTTTTAGGCAGTAGAAATCTCTATTTGCAGCTTTTGACATGTAAACACATTACCATCTACCAACATCTGTTGGAATTAATTGGGGTTTTTACACTAGATTATCTCCTTTTGAAAATTGCCTAGCAAAGTATTATGCTAACCCATATAAAATGACCTTGTACTATTTTGCAGAGCATAGCCCCTGGACAGATGAGCTAGCTTTCCCAGATGGTGCTTTGCCTATGTGTTTTACTGGGAGTTTTTATTTTCTCCTTGATGGGTTTGAAATGCACAAGGAAAACCATTTTACCCATCTATCTACATTTGAATAGAATACAAATTGACTAATACAGAAATATTTTGTGCAAAAGTAAATAGCCCCAAACTGCCTTCACATTCCATTGATCAGCTCAGTCAGCAAACTTTTCACTATGATCCTTAATGGCCTAAATATTTTTGAGAGAAGCAAGCTAGAAGTGAGGATTTCTTTACAAATGTATACAAAAAATCATCATGCCATGATTTCAGTTGGCAGTGATAATTTGGTTGGCAGAAATTAGTCCCATGCTTTCTCTTTGTGAGTGCAATTGTTCCTATCATCAGAAAACTGCAGAAAAAAAATAAAGAAGTTTCACCTAATGCAAAATTTTCTAAACTGGATGGGGAAGCTCCTGATGTGTATTTATCCCAATTATTCAAAGAATTTTCCAACAAACAAGCCAAGGTTTATGCCTTTAATTTGCCTTCTTTTAAAGGGGAGAATTTAGCTGATGGAATTCTAATCATCATAAAGCTGGAATGGTGAAGAAGATATACAATTAATATTCTCCCTTTTATTAAGGTGTAGAAGATCTATTTCATGTTGAATCTGGCCATCTAATCTCATTGTTTTATGCTTTGCTCATGCAAAATCCCATATCCCAATCAAATGAAACAGATAGCAGAGCCATTTTACATTCTCAGAATGCTAGCATACTTTGGCCATATCAACTCCCTATCAAAAAATAGTCTTCTCATTTGTGGAACACCCAAATAGCCCAGAAGGGAAAATCTTTGAAGGGGTTTTGTTTGCAATGAAATATGTATGATTGCAATTCTACACAGACATGAATGTAGCAGCAGAAGGAAAAAAATGGCCTTATTTGTGTAAAAAGTGCAAAAGCAGTGCTTCCTCTCTCACAAAAAGGAACCAATGGGTTCTGAGTGAATCAATTAAACGCTGAATGTTTCTTTTTACCAGGGAATCTCCATTGGCAGAGAGCTGATAGAGTTTATAGCTTTCCTCAGTTTGTACAAGGACAGTACAGTAAACAAAGTTATTATTTTCATATTAGGTAAAACATTACACCTCACTAGTTGTAGCTAATTACCATTTGGGAGAAAAACTGAATTGCCTGATACTTTTAGCAGTGAATCCACAATCCATGATTCAAAAGATTTTGAAAGGGATAAATGTTTTGAATTCTTATAACTTCACAATTCAGTCTTTAATTTATGAAGCTCACTGGAAGAATAATTTGCTTTTACACCAAATGCATGGTGTAAAATATGAGCTAAAATGAGCACCTGTCGATTCCAAAGCTAACTTAACTGACGTAAGTGCTACTGGGATTATGGTATATACACATACTGAATATATTTGGTGTCATCTTAAAATTAGATAACATTGATTTTAAAGGATATATAGATAAAGGTGATACAATTGTGAATTTAGTTTTTCAAAACATGTTTGAACTTTTCAAATGATTGCAGCACAATAGCATAATGTGATATCTAAAAGTCAGAAGACTAGTCAGCAATATGCATCAGAAAGCCAATGGCAAGATCAATGTGAATCTGGTGAAGGGGACCATGGTTCTTCCCAAATGGAAAATATACAATGGAGGAAATGGATAGGCAATAGAAAGAGGAAAAAAAAGGCCTTTGCTGACCGAAAATGCAAAGCATTTATTAAGACTTATTATATCCTTAGTGAAAGGCACTGTTTTACTTTTTAATGAATCAGTTTGCCGTTTAGAAGCAACCCATAAGTTTAGAATGAATAAGAACTTCTAGAATATACATTTTGGTTTATTTGCTTAATTTTTAGCAATGAAAATTAACATATCATCTGCGAAAATGCCAGGTGTAATAATTGGGCAGTAGCTTTAAAGACAAAATAAGTAGGTGACTAACTGGTCTTTTCCCTCATTAGAGCTCTTCAGTGAATTTATTTCATGGATTCGAAGGTACATTCCTTAAAAGAGACATTAAATGCCAATAGTTTGCAATGGTTCTGCGATTGTTTCTTTAAAATAAACAAAAGGTTTCATTAAAAAACAGGGAAAGAGAAAGGGAGGGAGAGAGGGAGAGAGAAAGGTTGCTCTCTGCTCGTGTGGCTGTGTAGGTTTGAATTGCTCTACTGTTCAGTGACATTACAGCATCAGTCAGCTGTCATGAAAGGAATTGCTCATAAAAGCATTAAAGAATAAAAAAAGGGAGACAATGTGGAGAGGGGCACAAATAGAATAAAATGCCACGTATCCTGCCAAGCTTCTCTTTCCTGAAGGGAAACAGTCCCCATTTGCCCTGGGCTGGCAAAGGGAGGAGAGGCGGAGGGATTCTCTCCACACGCTTACTTGGGAGAAAACCTCGCCAAACACAAAGCAGGTTTTTTTCGGAAGAAGCATATTTAGGATTATGTGCTAATAGGACCTTCCGCATCTTCGCGTGCTCGGGGTGATCTGGCTTGTCCCGTTCTTTATGTGGAAATAAAACAAAATCTGAGGTAGAAATAAAATGGTGGCCGTTTTCCAGCTGGGCGAATTTCTAATGACCATGGAAGGATCACATTGAAAACACAACAAACAACGCCATCAAGAAAACAGAAGAGGCAACCGCACACATAAAACGAAGGGACAACTTTTCATTTGGTGGTGAAGATGCAAAGCGAGGAAGGGAAACGCCACTCGAGGGCTCAGTTTTGTCTTTTGTTTTGCTTTGCCGTTCTCTGCTGCATTGCTGTAAACAGCTCTGCGGCCCCGAAGCTCTCCGTGACCTACAAGGATCCTGTGCTACCGATGCAAAGAGGGAATCAAGATGCTACAACCCTCGCTGAGATACCGAAGTTGTATCTTGTGGTCTAAAGGAATTTGCCTCTCCGAGTCCTAATCAGATCTTGTCTCTGACTGTCCCAGATGATTCGATAATTCAACAGGGGGGCTTTTTATTGTCTGTGCGCTCTCTACCGACTTGTCACAAAATTGTCAAGGACTAAGGACTTCCACACACAACTGCCGTGAAAACTGCCTTGCTCCAATTTGATCCCCAATATTGGCTAAAAAGAAAGAAAGAAATGTTTCTTAAACACTGGGATACTCCTGTTGTATTTTCAAAGTTTTAAAGATTAACTCTTTAGCACTCTTCAGCTTGCTCCTTAATACATTCAAAATATTTCTCCTTGTCATTTTTTTCCCAACCATTGAGGTAAACATACATATTTAAGATAAAGTAACATTGAAGCCTAGCCTATTAAATCTCAGCAGTACATAGTGCTTTCAACACATTCCTTTGAGGTACTGTACAAATCACAATCACTTTCCTGAGTTTTTTTTCTTTTTTTCTTTTTTTGCAGACAGAACAATAAACAAAACGAACAGCAGAAATTAAAGTCCAGATTACCATTACCCTGTTTTACCTGTTCTTAGTTTAACACTGGAGAACAGACAGGATTGAGGAATACAGTTGCTTTTAGACTAGCCAAAAGAGAAAAGAAAAAGTCAAAACTAAACCAAAATCACACCCGGTTCTCTGTCACAACACAACTGTTCATGTCTTTAGTCCCATAACATTTTGAAGTTAAAGCTCTTTATATTAGCACATGCCACCAATGTAATTGTGAGGCAAACAAAAAAATAAAAATAAAGGAAAGGAAAAAATAAAGCACCACTTTAGGCACTTGACAGCAACTAAACCTCAAAAACAGCAGAATGAATCAACACACAGGGTTCATGTCCTTCTAAAAATCAACCCTCCACAGTGAGAGTGTGTTGTCTAGTCTATCATATGTGGCTTTGCAGATCAACAGCTCTCCTCGGATGCACTACTCCTTCAAGCCTAAACCTGGCTCTCTCGATGCAACATTATCATCTTCCCCCCACCCCCAGTACCCTTCCACAATTTTAACATGACTGAAAAGGGATTCCGTGCCCTATGCAACAGATCTGTGTGTACATATGTGTGTGCGCGCACCAACATTCATTACATTTTTTTGTTTTTTCATTTTTATATATATATATATGTGTGTGTGTGTGTGTGTGTGTGTACGTGTGTGTATGTGTGTATGTATATATAAAAAATGACGGCTTGTCACTGACTGCAACCAAACATTTTGTTCCATTCAACATATGTATCGAGCTCCTTTGGAGAGATGCTAGGCTGTATTTTGCAGAAAGCCTTGTCAAAGTCTTGGTACGTAACAGGCCTCAACTGACTGGGCATAAGGGCTGAAATGTCTGTGGCTGGCATGGCATGGAGAGGGCCCACTACGGCTTCCTGACACAAATGAGCCACATCGAGTCCAGAGAAGCCTTCTGTACGCTGTACTAGCAGTGCAACCTCCTTATCGCTGAGGCAGTAATTGTGCTGTGAAAGCAGCTGTACTATTATCTGGTGCCTGGCTGTGCTGTCAGGAAGTGGGATTAAAAGTCGTTTCATGAAGTACCTTCGAAGAGATTCATCTATTTCTTCTGGTTTACTCGTGGCACAGATGACTACTATTTGGTCCTCAGCAGAAGTGAGCACGGTATCCAGCTGCATAAGGAACTCGGTTCTCATCCGACATACTGGACTGTGCTCTTCACTCACTTGGGATGAAAGGAGCATATCAATGTCATTAACAAAAATCACCGAGGGCTGTCGGCACCTTGCTACCAGGAAGGAAGCATGAACAATTTTTTCTCCTTCTCCTAACCACTTTGTGGCAAGAACAGAACCTGGGAGTTTGAAAAATGTGGCACCTAGCTGGGTAGCTATACATCTGCCCAGTAATGTTTTGCCTGTTCCCCGAGGTCCAAACAAAAGGATGCTCCGAGGTAGAGCACTTAGCCCGTTAAATGCATCTGACCTCAAGACTGGCCATAAAACCTCCTCTTTAATGACAGCCTTCACCAAATCTAGTCCAGCAATGTCATTCCAGTCCACAGGTGCTCCTTGGTTGATAATCTCATTGGTCACAAGGTCCATGAGGTGTGCATCAGTGTTCTTCAATTGCTCGTCCACAGAGTGGTTGGATGAGGTAGCTGCACGAAGTCCTGGGCCTTGCATTTGATGAGGAAGGAGTTGCCTATGTTCTTCGCTATGTTCGTTCATGACAGGGGAACTATACTTCCCAAAGGGCTCACTTGCTCTGGAGCCAAGGGAATTTTTAGCAGAACTGTAGGAAGGGGGCGTCAAAGCCCGACTGGACTGGTTAAATTTCCTTTGCTGCTCAGAAGCCATTATCTGTTTGGTTGGCTTAAAGGTCAAGGAAGAGGATTCAGTGCTTCGGTCAAAGCCATTCCCTCTGCTGGCATTAGAAATGCTGTTATCGGGCATCCTGTACATGGGGCTTTGTGTTGATCTCTGTTGGCCATAGTTGTAATTTCCATAGCTGGAGTCCATTTCTCCTTGCCCTGCCATATAGAAAGCTTTTCTCTTGAGAGAAGTTGCTGAGCTGTTGGTCAGGGCAGATGGTGCAATGGGTGTTAACCCATGATTCTGGTAGGTGTACCCAGGTACTGTGGTGGGGGGGAGAGGAGTTGGTGCAGGGATACCTGAAGGCAGATATGCTGAAGGAGGTGGTGCACCACCAGGGCTATAGCCAGGCCCAACTGCACTTTGTGGGGGATAACTTGCTGGCGGATAGCTATAACTGGAAAGGTTAGATGTCCCATTGTAGCCTGGCACTAGAGTTGGTGGTGGTGGAGGAGGCGGGGGTGGCTGTAAAAGCCCAGAGCTATGCAAAGGAGAGGGATGAGGTGAAGGAAGTGCAGATGCTGGCTGGCCACTGTAACTCGTATGCAGGTAAGATCCATTATATCCTGCAGCATATTCCTGAGATGGGAGTCCTGAATGCAGACTAGGGACTGTATGACTTCCACATGTACTGCTTGAATAACTAGGTTCTGTCAGGTTACTAGCCACCCCAGGTGAACTCCCTATACTGGCAGAAACATCTGCTGGAGGAAGGGCAGTACTTACTCCAGCTTTGCTGGCAGTAATAACATCTGGGACACAGTTCATAGGATACACACTCTCAGAGTTCAAAGAAGGCTGCCACGGCTCACTTTCACTTTTGCGACCATTCACCAGCCCCGATGGAGGCTCCACATAGTTACCCAGGATGGGGCGTTCAGCTGGCCCTTCCAAAATGCCAGAATACTTTTCTGCATATTTCTTCAGCAGATTTGAGGCTGTGAGAGCAGAGATGTCATCATTAGCCCAGGCATACTGATAGGTGCGCTGCAGATGTCCACGGTAAGCTTCTACCTTGTGGGCAGGAGAACGGGTGGTTGAAGTAATGTCAAAGTGCTGCTCTGGCCACTGGGCATGTTCTGGCGTCCACTGCATCTTCAAGCCTGAGGGTTTGGGAGGAAGAAAAGCAAAATTAGCAATTAGATTAAAAAAGACAAGTGCAATGATATCTGAGTATATCAACTTGATTTCTTCATTTATATGCAGAATTGCTAGGCTGAAATCAACAGATTACATGCAAATCATCTGTAAAAGAAGAAAAAAAGTGTTGAGAAAGCCTTTTGGATTAAAGGCGAAACGTCTTCGACTTGAGAAAAATCCAGTCCAGATGCCTGTTTTTTAAACTTTGTTGCGATGTTCATTTTCTTGAAAAAAGCGCATACTTACCTACATTTCTAATATGTTTTACTAACTTAGATGGGGGAAAAAGAGTACAAGAAAAGCTGGATTTCTTTTAAAGGGTCACACATCAACATTTTTCCTACCCTACGCATGGATCTGCTATTAAGCAACAATTCTTAGATATTTAAAGCATAATGTCTTCCCTCATTGCAATTTTAAATTTTAATGGGGGGGGAACAATCCCCATAAGCTACAGCTGACAAATCGCATCTAGGATACCTTTCTTATTTGTACTGAACACCTAGTTAGCACAGTATAATGCACCCTGTGCAGAACAATATGACACAGACATAGCAGGTCACTCTATAATCCAACTCTCATCTAAAGTGGTCCACGACAGTTTCAAATCTGCTTCGTGGAGTGCAGCAAAGCAATCTCCCAGGCAGCGCTCCATTGCTTTCATCACACAAAGCCTACAACTCGGTATGAATTACAACGGGCTGCTCTCTGCATCAGAGTTGTGTTGTTGAGGCTCTGGGAGGAAACGGGAGGGGACGGAAAGAGCAAAGCCCAGCAACACTTGTCTATCAGCCTGCTCTTCTTTCTCATTCTCTTCTCTTCCAATTCCCCCTAACCCATGGGGAATAGAAAGGGGTTGGCAGGAGAAAAGAGAAGTCAATGCAAGTCAGTTACTAAAAGTTTGGGGGTGGGAAAACTGCTGGCTGCAGAAAGGATCAACACTATTTTAGCAAAATGAGCATGCTAAAAAGAAGAGATTAGCTTAATTTAAATGTAGTTTGGTCCAATATTACACAAGACAGGCAGAGTTCGTAGGCATAAAAAGAAAAAAACTCCTTAACACTTATTTCTATTTAATGGACAGCACTAAAATAATTTCTTGCTCGACCTAGCTACCTATCTACCTACCATGGCCTGGCTGGTGCTATTTGAGCAGATGTTCAGATAAAAAGGCTTTGGTATACACATCAAACATGAATGGCATAGCTTCTCTGATAAATCATTATTATCCTTCACTTAACAGCCTGGACTCTTCCTACTTTGTGCTTCTTCATTTAGCTCTTTTCCTGACTCCAGCATCTTGGCATGATGTCTTAGCCCTGCTGAGGTAGACCGAACACAACATACAGTTTGGCAACAGAGTGGCATGTTTATTCCCTGCTGAATCCCTATTCCTTGTTTGCACATCCGACACAGGAAGTTAATTAGCAGCATGATGCTGTGCTAATTGTGTTAATTTACAAGGTTTTAGTCAAAAAGAATCATGCCAGGGCTGGCACTGCTGTCAGGCTTCTGGCTTAATGATTAAGAAATACTGAAAACAAGGTGGGAAGAATTGCAGTAATTACACAAATAATTAATAGAGCAACGGGATTAATTTGTAAATATATTTTATTGCAATAGTGCTGATATGAATTGGGATTATTTAAAGAAGTAGTCATATAGATATCCTTTGTCACTTAGTCCAATAATTTAATAACATAACTTAGTGCCAATATTACACTGAATGAAAATATGAAGCCTGGATTCTTAGCTTAGTCAAAAACATGTAATTCAATTCAGTATATTTATTGGCTTCACAAAAGCTGTATTTTCACAATATTAATTAAACATAATTTATGTAAGTATCTAATTTTATTAAGAAATTGTCAGCAGTTTCTTCACAATACTTCATCTTAAGTTAGAAACAGCAAGAGAAAATCATAAGCAAAATATTCATTAAATAGGAAAGAAAGGGGAGATGAATACATTAACTACATAGTCCTTTTTGACAAAAATATTTATTCTATGTTTACACTCTGGGAGCTTTCAGAAATTATAAAACATAAAAGGCAGGCAATTCAAACCCTAGATTAAAGCATCTCTTGACAGATAAAAATAAGCATCATGTACAAAATTTGGAATTTATTCAATTTCAACCTTGCTCTGCAAATCATGGGCATGTATAGTTCAATGAACAAGTATTTTCCCCCTTTTATGAATTTTCATATGGGTCCTCCTGATAGAGAAAAGGAATTTGAGTAAATAAATAAACACCAAAGTTCAGTACAGTGGAACCTTGGATTGTGAGCATAATTCGTTCTGGAAGAATGCTCTTAATCCAAAACGCTCTTAAACCAAAGCAAATTTCCCCATAGGAAACAATGTAAAGTCAGACGATCCATTCAACGCCCCCAAATTATTCATAAAAATCATTGTTTCAGATATTTGTCCTTAATATTTGAAACAAGTACTGTAACAATGATTAATACACAACATAAAGTAGAAATAGAACAAATGAACCAGCACTTTAACTTTTGCTAGAATATTTTGAGGCAGGGGTCCCCAAGGGCCCAATCCAAGCTGGGCAATGAACAATGACTGTGGTTTAATTTGGGTCCCTTGGTTTATGTAAGAGGATTTCCACCAAGCCTTGAGTTCTGTTCTTTCTTGTTTCTGTACAGTTCTTAGGAGGTTCATCTGGCCTTTCCTGGGAAGGGTGGCTGCTTTGGTGTTAATTTTATTGCTAAGGATGTGCTCTGAGGCAGATTCTGGCAATCAGCTGCTGCTTGGCCAGCTGCTGTCTGGGCAGCCCCTGTTGGATCGGGAGAATCTGCTGCTGCCACCGCTCGAGGACAAAATGGCCTTTTTCCTTTTCCTTTGGTAATGCTTTTCTGGGGATCTTTCCTGCGTGGTTTGGAAATGTTTCTTAACATAAGTTGCCTCCATGCTATGAGAGGAGGAGAAGAGATGGGCAGGAGGGGGATGGACTGGATGGTGCCATGAGAGGAAGGCTGTGTGTGTGTGTGTGACAGGGAATATGGAGGGTCAATCCTTACATACTTTGAGAAGAGTCCTGGCTGGTGTGAGGGAGACAAGAGGGAGGAGAGTAGCGGGAAGGTTATTGCTTGAAAGGAGAATCTGGAAACTGAGGCTCGGGAGTTCTTTCTCTTGAACAACTTTCACTCAATTTATGCTTTTTACTCAGCAAGAGAGAAGAACCATCAGGTCCGTTGTGAGATTTCCCACGTGAGCTCAACATGCTGTGCTTGTCTTGCAAATTTTTGCTCATTAACCAAATTAAATTTCATTAAAATTTTTTGCTTGTCTTGAGGAACACTTGTGAACTGTGGTACTCGCAATCCAAGGTTCCACTGTACTTGTTTCATTTATTTCGGAAATAAAATCATCCTGCCATATGATGTGCCAGTGTGAAAAAGTACAGTAATTCAGTAACAGACTACACCTTTTAGCTGCAATAATGTAGGCAAACAGATAATCCTGTAAATGATCATCTGTCTCTCATCTTGTGATGTGGGTCTGACTTCCACTCGACCATTCCAAAATACAGAATTTGTTTATCATGCATTCTCCTGTGGACTGGCTTTTATGTTTGGGATAAACATAGCATGTCTTGCTACATGATGTGTGTGGGAAAAGGAAGGGCATTATTGAAACGAGCAATAATGTCTAATGAACAATGTTTTCTGCTTTTTTACTTTCCTTTGAATCCCATTTTTACACATCATTTTTTGGTGGTTGAGTCTTGAACAAAGACATAAGCTAAAGTGATGCAGAACCTTGGCTGCTATTCTGGAATTCCTAATATTTTGTACATTATTTTATCCTGTGAAGTTGGAGTGATTTTTTTACAGAACAGCAACTCTTGGGAAAGTTCTCTGTTGTCCTAAATCTTCTATAACTGTGAATTGGTGTAGCCTCACAACTGCAGAAATGGTTTTGTAACTTTTTCTAGACTGAGGCATTAAAAAAGTCCTTTGACCGTGGAATGATGCCCTTTTAGAATCTGTGAGGTGAGAACTGCACCATGATGAAGAAAGCCACACTGTGAAATTCAGTGAGATTTATAAATTTTTTGAATTTGCAAAATTATTACTTTTTCACATTGGTATATTGCAAATTGATTGTTTGTGTAATAAGTGAAATAATTAGCAAGCCTTGTTGCTATTTGTTTAGTCAATTTTTCTATCAATTAGATTTACATAAAGGTCTGATTACATTCAATGGTAAAGTTATGCAAATATTCAGGAAATGTGAAGGAGGTCAAATACTTTTTCACCGTACTTAAATAATTTGTTACTGCACAGCTCATCTGAAATAAAAATACAGGAGCTAATAAATATACTGCAGTACTACAACTACCGTCCTGGAACATTTACAGTTTGTTGCAATGTAACAAACATCTGAATATAGAGAAAAAATTATGGGGACAGATTTAAGAACACTAGTTATATCACTTTAGAATTTTCAAACTGTTCCCACATTCAGCATCTTGCTGTTAATTTATAAGACATATTCCTATATATTCCTATGTATTGTACATAAAATCTGAATTCATAACTCAATCCCTAGATAATAAGTCTGGGTTAGTGAGGGGCTTCTGTGAGGGGTGTCATTGTGTTTATGGACACTTATCTTGATGCTTACTTGCCACCTCTTCCCTACCTGACCTTTCTTACATTAAAACATTATTTTAAAATACCTTATTTTGAAGAATGCCTCTTTGGATGGATCTTATAAATTTGATGAATGGCTGAAGTGGTGCTTTGTGCCTGCTTATCCACAAAAAAGACCAAGATAAGTAGAGAAGGAGAGAATGGGGAGAGATGGGAGGCAACTGATATGTTGATGCTTTGTAACTAGCCACATTTCCCCTAAGGCCTGCTCTGTAAATAGGCAAGACCCACAGCAGCCTTTTTGTAGATGTATCCATAACATACTTTCAAAATTTCAAATGTGCCCACCAAGGCAAAGAGGTTGGAGATCCCTGAAACGTCTTACTCTAATGTCTATTTAAATGTCTTAAATAATAGAAACACTATGAGCACAAAAAACTGGGTGCTTGTATGTATGTGCAGTTATATGCACATCTATAGCTATTTTTGCATGATTGACAAGACCCAGCCGTTGTGCTCTTCATACCACCACATAAATATGTCTGTGAAGACTCTCACTCGTCCAGGGTAATTGCATCGCAACAAAGTTTAAAAAACAGGCATCTGG
>JANHZU010001722.1:117936-132705 GCA_032468055.1 Acrochordus granulatus
TTAAAAAAGGTTCAGAATGTAATTTGACAATTTTTTTAAAAAAGTGAAAGCAATCAAGATTTTCACACTCAATTTATTTGTTCTTAACACAGTAAGTCTTCCTAAATTATAAACTAGAAATAGATTGATGACAATCTGCCTTCTCAGTCTGAAAAGCAATTTTTAAAGGATATTAATATTATGTGGTTTATCTCAAATTATTTCAAACTGACAAAAATACTTGAAAAATATTTTTGGAATCATGTTTTTATTAAAGATATGGACTGCATCCCATAAACAACCAACATGCGAATTGCAGAAAATCAATTGATCTTTAAGCATAGCGAAGACTTCTGTAACTGTCATCAAAAATAATGAGAACAAAGCCAATGAGAACCTAAGAATATACTGTTCTCTTTTATCTCAAAACAATAAATTTTTTTGGAAGGTGGATTTTTCCTAATCTGAATGGGAAGATGACAGGATAGTTAAAATATATTTAATAAACTTTGGGATACTTTTGATATGAACCACCAAAGCAAGTATTTTCTAAAACATTTCATCAATTTAATACAGCAATTTTTAAAGTGTGGTCTTTTTAAAATATTTTAAAATATGCTGATTTTAATTTTTAATACAGGAAATATTGATAGGTATAATCTACATAAATCAAAGCTCTTTGGGGTCCTCAGTCAATTTTAAGAATGGAAAAAGGTCCTGAGACTAAAATATTTTAGAAATATTTGATCTAAAGGAAAGAGAGAACTTGGGAAGAGAAATAACCTTCTATTCTAGCCAGCCTCTAAGGAGGTGACAGGTTTTTCTACGAGCTGGATCTGCAATGAACTGTGCTCCAATGAGGTCACTTGGTTAGGGATGTAATTTTTATTTTATTTATTGTTGTCCTCTTATATATTTAACATAATATATATCAATGAAATTAGGAAAACTTGTGCCTTGTAATGATTAACATCGGTGAATAAAGTAAAAGTAGAATCTTCCTCAAGTGGAGCTTGAGTCCTGGTGACTTGATGGACACATTCCTGGAATCCCAATGGAATGGTGTGTTATTTTTTTCTCCTGGCATATCTAGCCTACTAGCCTGGATTTCTGGTGATCACACACCGAAAACTAATCCATTTTGATTTTGTTTCATTGATTTATTTTGAGATTGACCTATGCTGGAAAAGACTGAAGGCAAAGGGAGAAGGGGACAGCAGAAGATGAGATGGTTAGATAGCATAATCAGTGTGATGGGTGTGGGCGGACTCCAGGAGGCAGTGCAGGACAGGGAGGTCTGACATGCTGCAGTCTATGGGGCCTCAAAGAGTCTGACATGACTGAACAACAAAGCTATCAGCTGTAATTAGTAATGGTACAGTCCAAGGAGTGAATAAATTTTAATATTGGCAATTTATATAATTACTGAAGGATTTGCATTAATACTGGGAGGAAAAATGGGAGACAATACCTCAGACCATGGTATGGCCTCAAATATAAACATATTCAAGAAAGATGGATTAATTTGAACATGTGTACATGTTTCAATTAGTCTCTGCCCTGATACTGCAGGAAGGAAGAATTAAATAATGCTCTACTGGTCAGAATATCCGAAGTATAATAAATGAAATAATTATAGTAGTGAGGTATGCCGGCATATTTGATAGTTGTATGTATGAATATAAACATTTGACACACTTAATATTAACAAATAATATGAATACTAGGTTTTTCAATATATTTTAGCAAATAAATAACCATAAAAATCTATCCTTTCAAAAAATGTTAGAAAATATAGTAGATGAAAGTTTAAATTTTTTAAACTTTGCATAATTTACATACATTTTTTTTTGCTAAGTGACAATAAAACCACAGAAAGGCATAAGGGTGAGCTCTCCTCAATATGAACCCGATGATTCAATTCACTAAAGGAATTGGAGTAAGCTATTGGATTCCTCCAACAACATAACTTAATCTACGTGATGCAGCTGTCCTCTATATCTGTGTTATAGGATCTTTTTCCCTTTCTATTTTATCACCTTGATTGCCCTCTATCTCTAAACTTGCACCAAAGCAAAGAAAGTGAGATTAGAGAGAAAGAAAAAAAAAAGAAATGGCTACAAAATTGAATGGGAAAGGAGATGAAAAAGAGAAAAAAACACAGAATAATTTTGTATTTTATATATGTAATAAAAAAATACTCAAGGATTACAATATCTGATTTATAATAAACATTTATACACATCACATATCTATATTCTGAGTCAGATTATACTATACTTTGGAGTGCTGTATAAAAATTGTCTAAGCGAATTTGGAAGACATTTGGAATAATAGTTGCAAAACCTGAAAAAATGAAGACCAAGGAGGCCTTCTATGTAATGTATAATATCATAACTTTATCTCAGAAAAGTAATTCCCACTACTACATAATTAATTTTCAAAAATGCAAATCAACTTCAGACATATATATTGGAGAACATCCTTTTTATAAGTGTGAATAAATGTTTAATTCTTAATTGGCAAAACGTGATATTGTTCAGGTATCAAATTTCATTTTACTAATATTTAACATTATTAATTTATTATGTTGTTTTGCATTATTTGCTCTTTCTCTTGAGAATGTAGGTCCCAATAGCATAGCATGCACCAAGGAGTCATTACACTACATACCTGCATCATGTAATTGTATACTTGCATCATTTTGAAATTATAGAATTCATGTCACCTGCATGTTGTCATTTATATTATTGCAGATGCTTATACATGAGAAAAAACATACTAAAAAAATGACAGAAGATCTCAGCTAATAAATATTAAATGTCAAAAGTCCCAACAGTTAATACTCTCTCGTCCATAAAAAGTCAAGGAAAGGAAAAATACTCAGCACGTTTCAGTTTAATGAACTGAATCAACATGCAGCTTGGGCAAATCTAGATGGCTGCTCACAGATAGCTGTAGAACCAGGATGGACAATTAATTTTCTCAAGAGGCCACATGAGGAACTGGGACTGTTGTGGAGGGCCAACTCAATGAGCTGAACTTAATTTTGAGGGAGGGAGGGAAGGCCAAACATTGAGGCTGAAAAAAACAGCTGCTTTGGGAGGGCATCTATCTCTGGGCAGTGAGGGGGGACTGTGACCCCACACTGGTCTACTTCTACTGCAGTCTATGCTGCAGATGCTCTGCGGTGGCCAGCTGGCCCTCTACACACCAGAATCCTCATGCAGGCTGGACAGGGACAGCCAAAGGGCCAGATATGGCCCGTGGCCCATAAAATGCCCAGGTCTGCTACAGGACAAGGGTGAGAAATCTATGATCCACTGAATACTAGTGAACTGTAATTCTAAATAGCTCAATAAAGGCAAAGATTTCCCCTTTCAGTCGTTTCTGACTCTAGGGGGCTATGCTCATCTCTGTTTCATAGCTGAAGAATTTGTCTGTAGATGCTTCCACGGTCATGTGGCCAGCATGACAATATGCTGAGGTGCACATAATGCTGTTACCTTCCCATCAATTTAGGCGGTACATATTTATCTACTTGCATTTTTACATGCTTTCGAAGTGCTAAGTTGGCAGGAGGTGGGGCAAATATCAGGAGCTTGCCCTGTTACATGGTGCCTGGGTCTTGAGAAGCCCAGCATCTTCACTGCTAGACCACTGTGTCCCCTTTTATATAATGGTGGGCTGTTTGATCAACGTACTTTCATTAACATTGTTTGTTAGTTTTTATTTTGTTCTACCCCAATTTCACTGAATACTTATGTGTTTCCTTTATAATATTTTAGTTCAATTAAAATATATTGTTACCAGTTATCTGCCTTGCTTATATCCAGATGACTCATTATAGCATACATTGGAATAATTTGGATAGTTGATAAAAATTATAAAAGAAAGAAGAGGGCAATGCTTGCCTCTATCTCTTTGTTGCCAGTCTAACATTTTTATGATATAAATTCTAGGAATTCATCATAAACAAGATTCTGTTGTTTTAATAAATGTTTATGCATGCTTAAGGTTATTATTTGCACTAACCAAAGTATCCCTAAAAAGGATTGAAAGTGAAGGCACATCTTGACTGAACAGAGATGTGATATAACAAATAGTTGGAGGGCACAGGCTGATATTTAAAGAAATAAGGTTAGGTAACTCTGATGAGCTACTTTATATTGAGGATAACTAGTTATGACATTTCTTTAAAAGGTCTGGATTTCTGATGAAAGAAGTGCCCTAAGTACCTGGTTAAGAACTGCTGCTTTGCATTAGTCTTTGCCTTAAAAAAGACTATTTTAAGAGATGTTTCAGTTATTTTTTAATTTAATATTACAATTTTTTAATATTTTAAAGTCATGTTAGAATGTTTAAAAATATTTAACAAGTAGTATGCATTTTTAGATCAACCACAAAGCATCCTCTTAAAAAAACTTAAACTATCTCATTACGCTTCCAATGATAAATAGCTAACAAGATTCTACTGCTCTACAAACTACAGAATCTAAACTATAGCTAGCAGAACAAAATGAACTCACAAATTACAAGTAAAATTTCAGTAAAATTTGACCTTTATCTGGTACTCTATTCAACAGATTGGGGAGAAGTTAATATGTGCTCTCCAAAACTCTAGCACTGAAAATAGGACATGAAGCTGTGTAGCCTGTACTAAGTTCTTTCAAAAAATTCCTCCCAAATTCTAGACTAGGTCCTTTTGAAGGTTCAACTTTGGCTGCAAACATACCCAGATGTCCTGTAGAGGCCCCCATACCCCGTATTGAAGGACAATAGTGCTTCAGGGCTTTGTGCAATAGGCTTTGCGGGGTGTTCCATTCCATTCAATTATTACCACTTCTGCACAGCCCTAGTATGTTTGCACACAATTTGAAAATAATACCAAACTTCTGTTGAAACCAATGTGAGAGTAGAGTTCTGATTGCTCTGTTCCATCTCCATCAAAATCCAACATTTATTCAGCATTACACTCACAGCATTTCAGACCAGGGCAGCTACATCACTAGATTTCTATCTGTAATAGAGTTCCATGAAAATCTGTAGGATGCTATTTTCAAATGAGTGTTTTTGCCATGGACAAGAGTATCTTTACTTTATAAGTAACCGTAACAGTTTGGGCTGAAAAGATTGGACTGAGCCTTACCACCTTTGTGCCCAGAAATTTATGCTTTCTTTTCCATGTTCTTTTTTTTACAAAAAGGCCCTGTAACAATTTTAAAACTTTTCACAACAGATCTGCAAGATAGTTATCTGTAACAAAGGAAATGAAAATGAAATAAAGAATAATTCTTTGTGTTGACTTCATGTATTTAAGATTTAATGGCAGCCTACGCCTTCTCAGTGCCTTTCCTGGAGAAGAGATAATGTGCACAGAGAAGCACAAAATTGTAGGTTTAGTCATGTCAAAACTTGATATGTGCCAAAATAGAAATCCGAAGTATCAGCAACTGCAAAATAAGTGACAAGTGTTAAACTACTCAACAGAGGCAAATTTTGTAATTATTTACCTTCCTGTAGCTATATCAATTCTGCTAATTTGTTGCATACACCTCTAGTTAAAAGCATTCCAGATACTAAAATCAAATCTCATTGCTCTCTGTAATTCAGCCACATGCTAATAGTGTCTTGTCATTCACTGAGGGATTATGTTTGGATGGGTGGTTGTACATGGAGAATGAATAATAAAACTGAAGTGCCACAAAGTGCTATGGAAGTAAACAAAGCCCTGGTAGTGAGGGCACTGGCTTAATATGTTGGGAGCTCCAATGCCTGGCTTCTGCAAATGGACAACATTAATTCGAATCCTGGCACCGCTGGCCATCTGAGAATTCTCTCTTCTCAATAGGGGTTTGCTCTTTAAAGTATTGCTCCCTGAAGAGAAGGAAAAACCAGAGAAAGGATTTCCAACAGCCCAGCACAGATGAATGGCTGTGTCAATGGTGAATATTGGTTAAGCTTTGAAATAGGGAATCCTGCAGTGGTCTCTCAGCTTCATACCCCCACCAGTGATTGCCACTGTGGACTTCAAATGTTGCAGCAGCCTTTAGGGGACAGGCCATAAATGAAAAACATCAATAAACTGGTTTCATTAAAAAAGAAGAAATAATAATAAGGGTATTTTTCTGACTCTGTACTTGGAGCATTTCCCTGGATAATTTGATAAGGGATGTTCATCTTAAGGGATGTCTAGGTATTTGTACATTTTACATGAGATTCAGTGATTCTTACCTAGTCTCTGTACTAATTACTAATGAAACAATATAATGTACATCCACCTCTGGGGTGGGTAACCATGCAATCATTTTAGTCATATCGCTGTTTTTGCTATATTATCTCCAGTGACTTATTCATTTATTTCCTTATTAACTTGTCTGAAATATAAAAAATAAAGCAAGCAGACAAGCACTGGCAATTTTCCTTTACAGTAGATTGTTTAACTCAATTGCAAGATGATGCAAACAAAATGTGCTTCCTTTATAGCATATTTCATGGTTAGCTTTCTTCCAGTTATCAATCAATCACTTGGTGGCATGATATAATTTCCTAATCATACTAATATTCATGCTTTTATCAGTGTTAAACTAGGATCAGACATATTCAGCAATACAGAACTCTAATTATTTAAATATGATGCAGCATAGCACTCTTCTAAGGCCATTTATTTTATGAGTTTTTCTCTGTTTTAAAACATTGGTTCTATAAAACTAAAAATAAATATATAAACACTGTCAAACACCTCCAATAATAAATAGAGATTGCTCTTTCCATTTCCAATGATAGCATTTTGCCTGTTTTCATATCAAATTATAACGCTTCCAATTTGCATTCAGATAGTTCCATTATGTAGACAGTCGAACAGGCATTTTAAGAGTAACTAAAATAGAATCTACTGACATCTAATGTGATGGATAACTAAGAGCTGGCTAACTTGTTATAAGAGGAGGAACAATCACTTTCATTGTTAGTAAACTACAGTGATACTGTCCATGGGGTTTTCCTAGCAAGGATACTGGAGTGGATTGCCATTTCCTTCTATAGTGGATCTCCGCTATGATCTGCCTGTCTTCGGTGGCCCTGCACGGCATAGCTCCTAGTTTCATTGAGTCATACAAGCCCCCTCGCCATAACAAGGCAGCAATCCACGAAGAGGAGAAAAAGTAATTAAAATACCACAAATAAAATTCTAAAAAATTAAAAGCATATTTTTTGCTCTCCATACTTCTATCGCTTGTTAACTTATATTGTGGGAACTTACACTATGCCCATTCTTAATGGAATTTATTCATGTTAGAGATCAAGCAACAATGAATCTTTATTCTTTATAGGATATCCTTATTATCATGTATGCGTTTGCAAATAACAGTTAAATCTGCAGATCCTTTGGCCAGACACACTTTATTCTGGACACCTATAGGACGTTACACAACAATATAACTAGTGGGGGCAAGTTAAAAATCTGTGGTCCATTTTTTGGGTGGTGGTCGAGGTGATTTTAGAAAGATTTGCTTAAACTAGAGCCTTTTAAAACAGACATGTAAAACCAGTTGAATGAATGAGTTCAGATTTTCCATGCGCCCATCAAAACATAGGTGTTCTCCTCAGCCATAGTTAGTCAGGGTTCAAGACTATGGGGATAAGCAAAACCAATGGCAGCTTAGGAAAGGTAAAGAAAAGTACTGGGAAGATCAGGCAGGAATGGGCTAGCTGGGTACAGCATCCCTGCATTCAAGCACATATGGTAGCTAAAGGCAAGGAAGTCATTAGGAAGCTTGGTGGATGATGGAACAAAGGGGTCAAGGAGCACTGAACTTGTCCTATTTGTCCAGCTGGTTATGACTAAAATCAAAGCAAGATGCTCCAGTTTTTCATTTGGCTGAACTTTATTAACTGTTCAGAATAGTCCAGTGAAACATCTGAGCCACAGTGTTTGTTCTGTACATACTGTAGAATAGCTGTGCTGGCTGAAGAGTTCTGGGAGTTGAAGTCCACACATCTTAATTTGCCAAGGCTGAGAAACACATTGCTGTCAAATCAAATACATTTTCTGTCTCAAGCACACCTGTACCTGTAAATTAATTTACATTTAGAAAAGAAAAATAAATGCATCCTGAAAATCTGTTTAAGCTGCCATTTTGAGATATCTGGACTGCATAATATAGATCTATAGTCTTCATGGGACCTGAAAGTTGTCGACACTGATTTAAATGGTTTAATGCCACGCTCCCCTATTTCATTTCACCACCCTGGCTAGAATTAATTGTACAATGTATCTACAGAGCACTTGGTGAATACCAAGGGTGGAGTCTGTAGTTAGTTACAATTTCACTTTCTTGGCAAATGTGTTTATACTGATACCTTCACAATTTATACTGATATATTCACAAGTATTTCAATGTGATTTTATACACCCAAAGCCAGGGAATATCTTGGAAAGGAAGTTATGCAACAGCATATCCAAAGTATCATCTTGATACAGTTTATTTAATTTTGAGATTAAATTGAATATTTTCTTAAACTGAATATGAAAGAAAGCACGAAAAATCAGTGTTTATCAATACATAGCAGTTGTTTTAAATTATATTTATGAAATATGTGATTATCAGTTTCACTACAGAACAAATTCCAAATCTGTAGGGGATGTTTCATACAAAACTCACAGCCCAGCTTCAGTCTGCAAAAAATATTAAGCGTAACATAAAAGGATTTTGTTCTTTTTGTACTAAAAAAGATTTTGTACTAAACTTTACATTTTCAGCACTGTAGTGCCTAATGCTGGACCACATTAAATTTTGACAGGAAAAAAAAATAACACTAAACTGTTGTGTTCTTAATTAATATGTGCATACAGCTGGGAAGCACAGCCCTTTTCTGGATGACTCCAAGATCTAGCAGAAACAGATTAACATCTGCTTAGCTTGGCATTAGTGACTGAGCCTCATCACTGCCCCCCTTAAAAGATAGCTGTTGTAAGTCTATAAAACAAATGCAACCAAATACAAACTGTGGCTACAAATAGTTTCTGCTGGGTTTAAATACCTGAGGGATAAGGAAAAGGGGAAGGGAGTGCATAGAGGTGGCAATGCCAATTTATAGCATCAGTCTTAGAAAACAGAGAAGCCCAAAGGGACAGACAAAATATGTCCCCTTTTCACGAAACACACATGGCTCAGGTGCATTTGTGCAGGAGCATCTTTTTCAACTGTCTTTCTCCAAAGTGGCCTTCTCCAAATATGTTGTAATTACAGCTCCATGCTTGTAAATTCAACACATCAGGAGATGCCAGACTGGAGAAGACTCTAGTACGCAAGCAGGGCAGGACCCAAGGAGCCATTTTAGATATGCCCAAGAATGAATCTTGGAAGACCTCTCCTTTCTCTCTCACTGTGGACAGAATATAACAATGAACCAAAGCATCTGCATTTATTTGAATGCAGAAGGATTCTCTTGACTCTTTAGCTACATATTTTAAACTGTTCTAGGAAGATTCAGGCAGCAGAAAGGGTATTCTGAGAGCTGATTTTCCACATTTCAGGAAGGTGCCCAGGTTGGGAAAGACTGGTGTGAGATGTTTGCCTCTCTTGGTCTTTCTTGCTTAGAGAACAATTCAAGAAAATTCAAATGAATTGCTTACATGTGTTTCTTACTTCCTCTTCAAGGAAAAGCCTTGACAGCCCCTCCTTAAGTGTCACAAAACCTCGGTCATTAGCCATAGCAGTGCACAGATGGAACAGTATTTGCTCTGCCATTGGCATTCAATTAGGATGATGCCAGCTCTAAACATTAAGCCAGTTAAACTATGCTTTAGGCAAAGCAAAGCCCATAATTAGAGCTTGTAAATTATCACTTGGAATCCTAATTTATCTGGGTGTAATATAAAGTACATATTAGGCATCTGTGTGGCTCTGTGCATCCATATAGGCAAGGAGCAGCAGTAGGGCTCTGTGCATTCATCTATGCAAGGAGCAGCAGAAGGGGCTTATGACATGATAAGTGGCAGAAATAAATTCAAAATAGATATACAGATTTAAATCCGGGATTCTTTACTAGGGTTCAGGCTTAGAATTCAGAGTTAAGAAACAGGCTAGAAATTTTGTATCAACAAGTTGCTTTTAGAAAAGTCAATGTTGTAAAGCAAATGAGTGTGGGGCTCTGTGTGAGGAATGAAACTTCTCAAGCAGCAACACTGGAGATATTTAAAAAGGAAGAAACACTATCAGCAATAGCATCTACACAGAAGACCACATGCTATTTTTTTTGCTGCCAAACAGTGATTATCCTTTTGTAACCCACAGTCCGATCTAGCATAATTTCCACAGATCTCAGCACCACTATTAGGATCCAAACTACCATCAGTGAATAACTGAATCAGTATTATGTGGGTTTACTGTGGAGTGTCCATTACTGCCCATGCCACTGCATTCTGGACTAGCTAAAGCTTCCAAATACTCTTCCAGAGTAGCTCCATGGACAGCGTATTGCAACAATGAAGGTGAGAAGTGATTAAGGCACGAGTGACCGTAAGCCCCAATGATCTAGGAATGTGTGCAACTAACACAAGAAATGTAATTGTGTAAAGACATTCCTAGTCACAGCTGCCACCTGATCATTGAAGAGGACCACCAAAAGTGGGCACCACCTCTGCCTGGGGGAGTATTACCTATTCACAGTTAATGTTGGAAAATAAACAGGGAGGATGCTAAAACCCACAGCCTCTCAGTCTTGTCTGGGTTGAGCTGACATCAGTTTGTCCCCATACAGACCTCCACAGACTCCAGGCATTAGGGAAGCACTTCAACAACATTCCTTGGAGAGCCTGAGGCAGAGGTGTACAGCTGAGTATCATCAGCGTATGACAGCATTTACCTCTGGACCTATGGATGACTTCACCCAACAGTTTATGTAGAAACAAAGAAAGGAGCAAAGAAAGAGCTGAGTCTTGTGACGTCCTGCAGAGGACTGAAATTGTCCTTTCCTATCAACACTGACTGGAGTTGATCTTGGAAGAAGGCACAGAATCACTGAAGAAAAATGTCTTCTACTCCCAATTCCCCAGTTGGTCTAGAAGGATGCTATCATCAATGGTATCAAAAGCTGCTAAGAGATCAAGGAAAGCCCAGATAGATTTACCACCACATCCTGATCCCATAAGATGTCACCCAAAAGGGTGATCAAAGACACTTGGACACCGTATCTTGGTTTGAAACCCAACTGCAATGGGTCTGAATAATCTGCTTCTTCCATAGCCCTTTGGAGCTTCAAGCCTTTACTTTCTCAACCACCTTCCCGAAAAAATACATGTTGGAAACTGGATATAAATTATCTAGTACTGCTGGGTCCAAAGATGGCCTCTTGAAGAGAGGGGAGAACACTCCATCCAACCAAGAGGCATTCACAACTGCAAGGACCCATGGATATGAACATAGATAGGAGAACTTGAAGAGTGAAAGACCTGCCCACTTCCTCAGGGGTCACTAGATCAAACTCATATGGCATTGCTTATACAAGGTTCCCTAAACCACTGTTATGGTGTAATGGTATGTGGGAATGACCTTGAAAATGACGGCGGGGGGCGGGGAGAGGAACAGATGTTCCTAAGGAACAACCAGATAAGAGAGGATGTAGCCCACAGCTATGTAAAGAGCAAAGAAAGAAACTTGAAAAGGAACTTCCCTACCTTATTATGCTATAAAAGAAAAGGCAGGAGATTTGTACTATGAGATCTGCACGATTCTGTTAATGTAGCCTTAGTTCCTCTGGTAGAATTAAAATTAGTTCCTCTGGTTGTGTTTTCTATCTAGTCTACCAGGGAAACTGACATCAGGTTAACATACTAGTTGTAGGGAGTTATTTGATTGACCCCAATCTCTCTCACAGTGCTATTGGGCTATAGAAATGTTATATATGCCACTTTCAACTCCTGAGGGAAAGAGAAGATGTATCTACAAACAAACAAATAAAATGAGACTGCTGGTAGCACTGTATTATTTGACCATTTTAGAACTAGTTTCTTATGTGTAGGGTCTCTTTGTTTCCAGATCAGTTTAGACTGTTAGCATTAATTAGGATAGTCCTAGATACAAGTTTGTTTATTTGTGTCCTGCCTTTATTATTTTTACAAATAATTCAAAGTGGTGAACATATCTAATACTCTTTCTTCCTCCTATTTTTCCCACAAAAACAATCCAGTGAGGTGAGATGGGTTGAGACAGAGTGATGGCTCAAGGTCATCTAGCTGGCTTCATGGCTAAGGTGGGATTAGAACTCACAACCTCCCAGTTTCTAGCCTGTTGTCTTAACCACGAGACCAAACTAGATCAAATTGGTACCTGAAAAACTGTCTGATTTATCTCCACTTTGATATCCTCTTCATAGCAGAGTATGATATTCTTCTGAATGAAGTGAGTTTTCATGAGTGCCTCCATCTACTCCTCAGTTGTGGAACAGTCTTACTAAAAAAGTTTGTCTCATGCCAGTCTTGTCTTCAACAGTGACTGAAATCTTTCCTGTTCATTCTTTAAAACACCTTGTCTGGAAATTTTAATTTCAAATTCTCATTTAGAGTCTCATTTGTACAGATAGTCTTTGCTTAATAACTACTTGTTCAGGGACCAATTGAAGTGAAGACCAGTCTTCAAAGTTCTAGTCATCACAATGTTCCTGCAGTCATGCAACTGCAATTAGGGGGCTTGGCAGTGGGCTCACAAATATGTCGTCACGTAATCACCATTTGCATCCTTCACTGCTCATTTCTGACAAGAAAAGTCAATGGAGAAGCCAACAGGAGATCACAAATAGTGACCATGTGATATTTTCTTTAACAACTGCACAGGATTCACTTAACACTAGCAATTGATAGTGCTGGAATTGCCATCGCCAAGTGGCATAATCATGTGACCTCATGCTTTATGACAATGTTGCTTACTAATGGAAATTCAAGTCATTGTTAACAGAGGATTACCTGTATTGTCACATTTTATGTTACTTTTAACTTACTGGCTTTGTGTACTACTTTGTATGTATGTATGTCTCTGTGTGTGTATATGTGTGTATTTTTGCTTATTTAAAGCAACCCAAGGAACATTATTACAGAGCAGCATGCAAATGTCACAAGTAGGCAAAGAAAACATAGCTTTATTTGTTTTTGCCCATATTTATACACATCATTAGTATATGCATTAATGTCACTATTCTGTAAGAATATTTTCTTCAGTAAACCATACAAACCACTGACTGACCAAAACAGTGACAGCATTTCTTTATGGTATTTAGCCAGTCTATGTCGGAACACCTTGAGCCTGATTTTATTCAAAAAATTCAGTTTGAAAAATACCCTGTTCCCTAAAGCAATCCTCAACACTGCTTAAGAAGCTATGGGGAGAAAATCACTTTACACCTAACCAGGTTGTGTAGATGTTATGAGACTGTAACTTCTAAAAATAACTTCATAAGTCAGTTCAAGTAAACTTCAAATCAAGATCTCACCTTCAGCTCTCAAATTATCAGACTGACATTGTAGTGGGAAAAAAAAAAGGCTTACACGCATAAAGACTTATGTACTTTGAATGGATTTCTGTCTCACAAGTTTATCCCATCCCATTATTATATAATAATAATAATCCCATTATTATCACAAGTTTATCCCATCCCACTATTTGTTAGAACTATAAGCATTTGTTAGAACTATTCCATGATGCTGCATTTTAGAATGCCTCAGGCTGGATAAAATGATAATAAATCATATGAATAAATACTCTCACCAGCTACGTTAATAAGAGTCGCAATGGGAAGGTAGATTTTGATATTATTCTTCCACTCTTAATGCAGCGTTCAAGACGCAAAAGTACAGTAGCTAATTAGATATCTTTGTAAATAAAAGATACAGGAAAAGGAAAAGGCATATTACAGTTTCTAGAATATTTCTATCTATTGAGTTGTTTTATAAAAAAGTAACTTCCTGCCATAATACACATTTATTCTAACAGAACTGAGAGTTAGTTTGGACTGTTAGTTAATAATTTGCCTGAGGCAGCCAGTAAGCATGCTCATGAATATACTGGAACCAATATCCAATATCTTTTCCACTACCATCAAACTGGGTCCTTGATGACATATAACTACAGACATAATAACTGAAATAACACTAAAACAATACCCCAGGGAAAGCCACTATTAAGTAGCAGTTGTGACACATATCAGTTGTGCTACAGGTAAAACAGTATTCACAACAATCTTTATTTAAAATATGTATTTATATACATATGTATATTTTTAAACATATATGTGTATATGTAATGTAAATAAATATATAGGGGGCATAGTAGCCTAATGATTAAGATGCTGGGCTTGTTGGCCAGAAGACTGACCGCCCAAGTTCAAGACCCAGGCACTGCGTAACAGGGTGAGCTCCTGTTATTTGCCCCAGCTCCTGCCAACCCAGCAATTTGAACATATGAAAATGAAAGTAGATAAATAGGCAGCGCCTAAATTGGTGGGAAGGTAACAGTGTTCCATGCACCTCGGTGTGTAGTCATGATGACCACATGACCACGGAAGTGTCTTCAGACAACGTTGGCTCTTTGGCTATGAAACGGACTATAGAGTCGGTCACTATTGAAAGAGGAAATCTTTACCTTTTTTAAAATAAATACAGTGGTGCCTCACAAGACAAGATTAATCCGTTCCGGAAGAATGCTCTTAGAGCGAAACACTCATAAAGAGAAACGCAGTTTCCCATAGGAAACAATGGAAAGTCAGATAATCCATTCCACGCCCCCAAAAATATTC
>JANHZU010001722.1:132805-143867 GCA_032468055.1 Acrochordus granulatus
TCCTGCGAGTTTCTTGCCCTGAGAGTTACTCGTCTTGTGAGGCACCACTGTATATGTAAATTTATACATATATTTACCCACATCTTCACAACATTCCAGTTACATTGTTTAAAAACAATTATAACAGACACTCATGGGGAGCAAAAAGAGAATCCTTATGCATGGAAGAAAGAAAATGAGTTTTATGTTATTACTTCAAACACTGATAGCATCTATATATGCACACAAATATACAGTACATTGAACACGTTTCTTCCACATTGTGTTGATCAAATCTCCCTGCAGATTTTACAGATCTGTATTTTTATAGACAGTTCAGACTTCTTTTCTGCTGAAATATCACTGGTAAGAAAAACTAAGGAACATGCTGCCCAAATGAATCTCAAAGCTTTGATGGAGATGAAATCTTGTAGAACCTTCTAATACTGAAAAATTTGAGATATATCTGTTCTTAGACAAAAAGAACAAGGTACTAATTCATTTTTTCAAGTTCTTCACTGAATTTCTCTCACCTGCATATCTTTAAGTTGAACCTTTTTTTAAAGAAACAAACACAATATATTGCTACCCAAACTTGAGTTATTATTACAAGAGAGCACTTGCCAATGTATGTAATAGAATTTGCAAACCTTTTACTTGTGACACCCATGTTCATTCATATCCACATAGGAAACACTGAAAGTCCACAACCATATATCCCAAATCAAGAAACTATGAGAAATTCTAACAGTTGATAAGGAAGACAGATAACAAGATTGTTATGTTCACTTTCCCAAATCAGATTTGATTTCAGAAGGACATTTACTAATAATGCTAGGGATTTATTTATAACACACAAAGGGAAACTATGAAACGGCTTATTTTTTTCTATATTTTTGTGTTGCACTGAACTCCAGGATTGTCTTCAAGATGCAAGTGCTGATGATCACTTCCAATGTTATAGCCACAAAATGCCACATCTTTCTCAAAATCAAAGATAATCTGTTAATGGTATTTCTATTGCAGGTGATCCAAGTCTGGGATATGAATCTGGTATTAAAAGGAAGAAATAACAGATGGTGCAGAAGGTACAAGGGAGATGGGAGAATGAATGGCAAAGCATGCATAACTAGATTGGAGAGAGTTGAGATAGCAATCCATAAATAGACTTTGATTATCAGGATTGGCAAAGGCATTCCCTTCTGCTTTTAAATAGAAGTCCTCAGGCCAAAAAATGAGATGTGTTTTACCTCTCTAGATCCATCTCAGAAATACAAATTCAGGATGCAATGGCTAATTTCTGCTCTACATTCTGAGTTTGCTGAGAGGTGAGGTGCTTATTTTTTTTTTCATCCCTCTCAAGGCTGAGTGGTAAGGTAAAGCTATCAGGATATTCTATTGTGCATGACAGCATTCATAAAAATGAAATTTAGTGAAAGGTTTGGGGAATATAATGTTTGAGTGAAAAATAAAGGGGGTTTGAGAAATGTGACTTGCATTTGCACGGATATCTGTAGGTACTGAAATGGTGTCAAAATAGCATGGGATCAGACTTATAGTACTTTGCAGTTCTAGGTGGTCAGAGGGTGCCATGTTGTTTACAGGGAATTGACTTCTAGGCAGAAATAGGCACTGGGGAATTCCTAGTGTGTTTTCAGCTCAGATAGTATCTGGATTCTGGTCCTGATATTCATGTTAACTGTATTAAATAAGCTGTTCAAGAATATATCGGCTAGATGGTGTGCACGATATTCTGGGCACTGTAGACAAGCCACATGACAAGGGATTTTGTTCATGGAAGTGGTCCTCGTGTGCAATCAAACTGACAGTGTTCACAAGTTCAAGAAAATGGAAGTCTAGCTAGTCTAATACCACAGTTAGTTTAGTGCAGTGGTTAAGTCATTAGGAAACAAGAGACTGTGAATTCTAGTCCTGCCTTAGGCACAAAGCCTGTTGGATGACTTTAGATCAGTCATTCTGAGACCCAGGAAGAAGGCAAGGGCAAACAATTCCCTAAAATCTTGTCAAGACAACTGCAGGGACTAGTCTAGGCAGTTGCCAGGGTTCGACACTGACTCCAAGGCTAATAACAACATTGTTCCTTTTTAACCATGAATATGACTCACATTTTTAGATATGAAAAAGAATTGTGATTTTGGAATTATAGAAAAATAGTTCCGTCAGCACAAAGCATAACAGCACCACACCGTAAGTAACAAGGATATTGCATGGACATTCCTACTTTGCAATTATGACAAACCACTGATTGAAAGCTCAGCTCAATCCATTTTCTGACAATCATGTGTCTAAAACTATGTTTAATACATTCATCAAAACACGGTATCCTTTTGTTCACACAGATTGGAAACCAAATGTCTGCTTGTTTCTTTATTACAATAAGATATATCTACAACATCTTGCAAACATATTTTATTCTTTATTTTATTTAAAAGCAACCTAGAAACGCAAGCAAAATAAATCTCCTGCAAAACCATTTACAAAAAATTGAAGAAAATAAAAACTTAAGGAGTGGCAGCATTACCATAGATATAAATAAAAATGCAAACTCAAGCAAGCCACATAACTCGTAAAAAAGTAAAACTCAGCATGTAAGGGACCAAAACAAACACAATATTTTAAAGGTTTCACTAAAAGCCAACAAACTTAACATTTATTTATTTAGTTCGCTGTTGAAAGTTAACAGAATTACCATTTCTTTCTTTAATTAATTAATATGCTGTCCATCTCACTGAAGCGATTCTGTATAACAAGTGCACAGGGGAAGGAATTCCACAAATTTGGAAACTTCTATTCCACACCCTGCTATATTCAGCCATTATCGTACCTGTAAAAGACAGTTCTGCCTACTGAAGCCATCTGTGCTCTATTAATCATAATGCTCTGTTTTTTAAATGGAAAATAATCTTTTCTAGAATTGATTGAGTGATCCTTCAGCCCTGCCAGGATTAAGTTTCAGACTCTTCCTCTACCCCCAAACTTCTACTACATAACTGTTCAGAGAACCACATATCCCCTAAATAATTTGGAAAAGATGTTGAAAATGGAATCTTACAAAGGACATTTTTGACCAGGGGTAATGTTCTCAAGAAATGTGAAGAAGCATTTGAAAAACAGTTTGCTCAGATATATATCTGAAAGCAAGCAGCATCACCATTACAGTTCACTAATGCGAGTGAGAGATGGACTTTATCAATATTCTGGTGACATTTTAGCCCAAATTTCTGAATTACTTGCCCCTACAATTTTTTCCAGATGTGAGTACAGATAGATATTGTTCTAGATAGAGTACAGATTTGGACTCGGGCTACTAACAAAGTAATAAGGTAGTCCATCCTGCACAACTATGAGTATGTCCTCCTAGAATTTTTTTTAATTTCTTCTGTTCAATCATGTCTGATTCTTGGAAACTGCCTAGGCACATTTTTGCAGTTTTCTTGGCAAAGTTTTTCAGAAGTGGTTTCTCACTACCTTTCTTAAGGCTGAGAAAAACTGACTAGCCCAAGGTCATACAGCTGGCTTTGTGCTCAAGTCAGGACCAGAACTCACAGTCTCCTGGTTTATAGCCTGATGCCTTTTAATTACTACACCAACCTGGCTATAGCAATGGCTTAATTCTGGTTTAGTAAGTTGTTCCAAAAGTATATTATGAGAAGAGTAGTGAAGAAGCTGAGAAGTCACAAAAACTAATAAATTCTCCACCATCTAGCCTGCAGTGTAAATTATACATTAGAAAGTGCAGCAGTATTCTTACATTATCATACAAAAATTCATATTAAAATGAATTCTTAAAAATCATTGTCATTCAGAACTGCCTGAATTCAGATGGCTATCTTCTTTCCAGGATTTTGCTGGCAAGTTTGTTGGACAGGAAAGGCAGTGTTACAAAGAGATGTTAGCAGTTCTCAAATATTAATTCTCACTTCCTCAAATAACTTGTTCAAATTCTCAGGTTTCCCAAGTTAAAAAATATCCAATACCACATGACAAGCCATAATTTTGGCCTTATCCATCTTAGCTTCAGACAAAATTATTGTGTCTAAGTTGGAACTAATGCAAGTGATTTTATCTACAAAATGAAGTGAAAATTGGTCAAAGTGACCTTTTTAGGTCCATTAATTGATTCCATAAAACAATATGCAGAAGAAGGTTCACATGAAAAGCACTCGAGGTAATAGAGGTAGATATGATTTCTTTACCATTACTGATACTAATGTAATTAATGCATTGTTTATTTGTTTTTTAACCTGGAGTAGATAAATTTATTTTTTATTTATTTATTTTTGTATGCCATCGAAATCTGGAGACTCTCGGCGGCTGACAACACTAAAAACAATTCATTAAAAATATTTAAAAATAAAAAAACACATTAAAATAAAATAAAGCACTCATCATGAATCTTCTACCAGCAGAACATTATATTTGGTTGACCCATTTCACTGCATGCAATCCATGAAAAATCAGGGATCTAATAATACTGCATTTATCTGGTGGAGTCTGTGGACTTTGCATAATGTAACAGAGCAACTCCTTTAAGTTAACTCTCTTTTGAATATATTGGCTAGGTGACTTTGGGTCAAATCAGTCTCTTTCATACCAACTCAACTCACAGGATTGTTGTTGTGGGGAAGAATAAGGAGCATTAGTTATGTTTGCTGCCTTGAGTTATTTATAAAAATCATAAAAGCAGGATACAAATTAAAAATGACAGGAGCATAGTAGACAAACAGGCTTAGAGTGATGGATTCTTCTCAAGAATGTGAAATATAAACTAAATGTATAAAAAGTCATCCCAATCAAACTTCTCAGCAATAAACAGGAAACAATGTCAGCTGGTTTGTGAGAACTTAATATTGGTAGTATAGGGAATTCTACCACAAGCATCATCTTATTCCTAATTCAGTTAGATTATACTTATTTCCCACTTGATCTGATTAGTGACTAAATTCATACTTTAGTGTTTGATTAGTGAGAGACATTTTAAAATTTTGAATTCCAATTTTGAAAATAATTATTGCTTATACACAGAGAAAGCAGCTTATCACTGTATGAACTGTAAGACTGAGACAATGATCCAAACGTTGCCTCTGTTCTTTAAGGACATTAGCAAATATTCTCTTTATTCTTCATGTTTGGTAGTTCAAGTTGCTTAAAACTTTGATAACAATTACTTGACTACATTTAAATGAAGATTATTTATCCTTCCATTTCCTACTTACATACAGCCTTTCCATTCAATGTTCCTCAAGGTCCCTTTCAAAATATATTAATCAGTATACAAAATTATACTGAAGCAAATAACCTTGTCACAAATGCCATTACACAGTACAAGCTAAATAAAAAATAAGAGATTTCATCTCTATATTGAAGGAATGCAGGTGATGGAGATTTCACAGTCTATTTTTGAAGACAAATATTAGAATCAGAATGTTCATTTGGCCAAAAAATAGTAGAAGTATTTGAAAAAGTACATTTGGTGGTGATACAAAGCCAAAAATATAATCATTGCAAATGGCTTCTAACATCCTAAAGTTTACCAGCCAGGTAAACTTTCCAAGGAGCAGTCTAGTTTAGCCTTGTAAGTTAGACTACAGCAGTAATGGCATCAAAATGAGAGCATGACTTACTGCAAACAGTAACCATTGCATTCAGTTTGTTCATCCGTTAAGTATGGCATTTCTTACCACAAATATGAGTAATCCTTATCAGTGTATATTTATTTGTGTCCCACCTTTATTATTTATATTTATATTATTATTTATAAAAAAACTGTAGGCAGCAAACATATCTAACACGCCTTCCTCTTCCTATTTTCCCCACAACAGCAACCCTGTGAAGTGAGTTGGGCTGAGAGCTTTCACAGCCAAGGGGGGATTAGAATTTACAACCTCTCGGTTGCTAGCCTGTTGCCTTAACTATTAGCCCTTTGTCCAAATTCTAGACTGGCTCAGACAAATGATTTTATTTTTAATTCCAGGCTATGAGGATTTCAGAACAGAGGCCTGATTCCTAACTCCAAAATTTATGAATTTTACTGGGGACTTACAATAGCCATGTCAAGAACTAATTGTCCCTATTCCTATAAAAAGAAAGAGGCACCCTCTTGGCAATTTATACAGGTAATACATGATAAATGGATTAGAAAACCACTTTCTTTGACAAACTCTTGCAGGAGAGCCAGAAGTAATTTTCACAATGTTTGATTACAGATTCCTTGATTTAGTAGAAGTAACAACTCTATTCTTCCCAATGAAAAATTATTAACTGTAACAATTAATCAATAGACCCAATGATTCTAGACAATTTCTGTCTGGTTTCCAATCTTTCCTTTTTAAGGAAGGTGTTTAGAAGGTAAACTGGGCTACAGCCCCAAAGGATCGTAGGAGACATGGATTATCTGTACTCATTTCAAATGGGTTTTAGGCCAGGTTACAAGATGGAGACAGCATGCATTGCATGCATTGCAGACTTGTGATGAAACTGAGAGAGGCACAGTACATCCATCCTTGTGCTCTTTGATTTCTCAGCAGCTTTTGATACCATCAGTTATGATATCCTTCTAGCAAGCTGCAAGGTTTGGGAGTGGGGGAAGGACACCATTTTGCAGCTGAAGTTAAAAGAAGGAAAAGATCAAGTCCATGGCCCCTCAGTTGTGTGGTACCGCAGGACATGATATTCTTTCCTCTTCTATTTAACATCTACTGGAAGCTGCTGCATGAGGCCATCTGTCAGTTCAGGCCTGAAGATACCCAACCCCCATTTATACATCTTGCTTCTGGACTGACAAAATGATAGTTGAGGTCCTGCTTCAGCGTCTGGAGGCTGTGTGGGTGCGATGGGGAGGAACGGAGTCAGGCTCAATCCTGACAAGACTGAGTGGCTAAGAATATTTGGCCCCCCTGGTTCTGGGGATCTTCTATCTTTTGTCTTGGATTGGGTTGCACTTCCTCACTGAAGAGTGGTACAAAATTTGGGAGTTATCTTGGATTTATAGGTTCTGCTCAAAGAACAAAAGGAAGCATGGCCAAAAGGGCCTTTGCTCAGGTTCATCTTGTATATCCATTGTACCTTTTCCTGAACAGGGGGGCCCTTCAGACAGTCATTCATGCTACCTCACAAATTATAACATATTTCACATGGGCTGCCCTTGAAAACCATGAGAAAGCTGTAACTAGTTAGAATATAGCAGTGTAGGCAATGATGGACATGGCTTATTATTACACCCATTACAGTTCTACAAGCTGCACTGGTTACCTGCTGGCTTCCAGATACAATTCAAGATGCTGGTTATTGCCTTTAAAGCTGTTCATGGCACTGGACGACCTCTTATTAGAGGTCAACCAAACAGTGTGATCAGGCAGAGTGGGTGCACTTCAGTACTATCTTGTTGACCCAGAAAGTATGCCTTCACTGTTATAGTGCTTGACATCTAGAATATTCTCCCAGATATCTAATTAGTTCCCACCCATTCAGGAACCTATTAAAGACCTGGCTATTTCCCTAGGCTCTTGGGCAGAGCAAATGTTGAGCCTATTGGATAGATTTTCTTTAGCTATATGTTATTTCTGGGCTCTTTATGATTCTTTTTTCTCTTTTGTAATGTATTTACTTTTTAATTGCTTGCCACCCTGAATCAAGAAGCTTATAAATTGCATAAATATTAAAATATTATATGTTTTAAAAGAATAAAAGTTTGACCAAGTAGGCAGATAGACCTCCCATTTAGAGTAGAGGGTTGAAGATGGTGACATTCTGGATTCTCCAAAGACCAATGATGAATATTTTTTTTAACAAATAGTCTTTATTATAGCTCATTCAGGTCAGGCATGAATTCACAGAATGATTCAAGAATATCAGCTATAGAAACTACATGTAATAAGGCATTAAAATTTTGTTTACAGTATTTTAAGCATTATGGTATATGTACATGTGGGTCTGTGTACTTATATATGTGTGTGTGCATATTCCCACTACAACAGGCACAGAACTGGAATGCTTCAGTATTGGATCAAGAAGCTTTAACTAATAAAACTGATTTTACCACTGGAAAAAAAACGGTTAAGTATTTGGGAATTTGGTTGACTAACATAAATTGTATGCTGTTTCAAAGTAACTATATTACAGTTTGGTAAGAGATCAAGAATGATTTAGACAGACGGACTAAATTGAAATTAACTTTGATGGGTAGAATTTCCATTATAGAAATTAATGTTTTACCAATAATGTTATTTCTTTTTCAGATAATACCGATTTTGGTGAAAGATCTTATGCTCAAACAGTGGCAAAAAGATATCTCCAAATTAGTATGGCTAGGCAAGAAACCAGAAATGAGATTTAAGTTATTACAAGATGCAAAAGAAAGAGGTGGTTTAGGATAACCAGATTTGAGATTGTATTATGATGATTGTTGCTTGGTCTGGATGAAATAATGGATTACCTTAAAAAATACAAGACTTTTGGAGCTGGAAGGTCATGCACTGGGGTTCGGGTAGCATGCTTATCTGTGGCATGAAAAGGTTAAAATTAAGCCAGTGTTTAAGGATCATTTTGCCAGGGTCTGGGGCAGGCACAGAGGGGTTCTGCTACTGAAGGTTCCTCTACGGCTTTCCCGCGTGAAGCCTTCTGTGGGGGGAGATGACAAAAAAGCCTAAAGGGATGACATATTATATGCAGATATACTATTTTTTCTTGATGGAAAGCCTGAATGAAAACCGGAGAGGAAGTTGTAAGCAATGGTTTCATCTGTCATTGGTTCACTTACAATCACATTTTGAAAAGGTTTAAGTTGGATAAAAAGAGTTATGCTCTTGCCCACAAAAGGATGGAATTTGAACTGATTTTGTGTACGGGAGATAATCATTTAACAGCAGAAATGTGTAAGTTGTTATTGAAATTTAAATTAGAAGATGAATACGTAAAAAAGCGCATGGTGAAATGGGCTAAAAACTTTGGTCACAATATTATGCTGGATCAGTGGAACCAAGTATGGTCTAAAGGTATAAAATTTACCTTGAGTTATGGTCTTAGAGAGAACTTCTATAAAATGATGTACAGGTGGTAGCTAACTCCTGATCAATAATTGTAGACTGAAGAGTGATGTACAAGAGAGAGTATGATAGAAAGGAAAGGTACAACATGAATAATAATGGAATAAATTAGTTTTAATTTCCTTTGTTTATAACAGATTAAATATAATTATATGAATTAGATCTCTGTTAAGATTATAACATATGAGGGGAACATGTTTCTATTTTGATTAGATTGGAGAAGAAATATTCATGCAATTGAGAAGAAATATTCATGCAAAATTGGGAATTTTGTATTAGTGTTGTTATATATATTGTTTTGTATTTAGTCTATATGTGTGTTCTGTTTTATCTTTTTTTGTATTTTATATATATATTACATAGTTTTTTCTTTTTTGCAATTTGTTTTAGTATTTATATTTTATGTAGTAGAAAAAAAATAAAAACTTTCATAAAAAACTTTTGCAACCAATCTTCCCATTTACAACTATCACAATATCCTTCAATCATATGATTGCCATTCATGTGCTTTGCAGGTGGCATGTATTTTACCTTGTGACAGAAAAAGTTAATCCTTTATAATATGGAAGGCAGAATTAAAATCATAAATCATGGTCACATAGGTTTTCACTTAGTGTCTGCATCACATCACTTAATGACTGAAGGAAAAGTAAGGTTATAAGCACAGTTACGGTTATGTAACTTTCTGCTTAGTGACCATGTCACTTTATGACGGAGTTAATGGTCCCAACTGTGGTTGCTAAGCAAGGATTATCTGCAGTTAGGTTATGGAATTAGTCCTGTATCCATGCACAGAGTTTAAGAGAGACAGTACAAATTAATGGTAAACTGAGCTATCAATAGTTAGTCTTGATGGCTGTTTACTACTCCTTGATTCACAAGTATTCAATTTTAAAATACCAGCTGCTAAAAAGATAAGGAAGATGGAAAGAGCTAAGGAGGCTGAAAGACTGAGTAGGTGCAGGGGAAAAACAGGTTATGTAATAAGGAAAATACAGATTTGTCTAACAAACAAGGTTGGATCCTCAGAGTGAACTGGAAAGATTTTATTTGAAAATTATTTTCCAATAAAAAGGATTCTAATTACAGGAATTCTATAGCTTCCTGCCCAAATCTGCCACTTTTCTAAAACAAAACTGCAACATATATATAAATAAAAGCTCCATGTTGCTAATAAATTCAGTTACACGACTAAAAGTGTTATGATTATTTTCTTGAAATATATCCATTCCAGGAAATGGATATTTTCATTTTATATTTTAAATAAGTTTTAGTAGTCAATTAAAAACTATGCACTGTACAAGCTAATGCTGAAAACAGAAGCAGCCTATATATCTAGATCGATTGTATGGCTATCCAAATCATCAAATCCAAACACTGTATTCAGTTTCCTTAGAAAGGAAAAGATGAAAGAATGAAATATGAGCAATGGGGGTTTTTTTGCAGTTTCAAAACAGATGCACCGAATTTTCTCAAGGAGAAAAGTTGATGTGAGCTCAGACCCCCCTCACTGAGACGAAAAGTGCTATGAAGTCATTTGGAATATGAGCCACAAAAAATAGTATTTCCAGGAACAGAGTGACCACCAACATTAACTGGTTCAAACTATTTCAATAATATGTCAAGTGTCTGGCCTGCTCCCCTGTCAAGCTTTAGTCACCATTAACTCAGAATTAATTAGTTCCACTTTAACATGGAAGTTGAGTTTTTAGCTGGCAAAAAGTCAAGTACAGGACCAGGCTACCAGTAATCCAAAGATTAGAGATATTATCCTCTGAAAAATTGCCTAAGCAGAACTAGGCCAGGGGAAGAGTGATGTACCCCCCTGCTATTTTTTGTCCTTGGTTAATAAGGCTACAGTGTAACAAGAAAAGTATATTTGTGCATGTGTGTATGTGCATGCACTGCAGGGGAGAAGATGTGAAGAATAAAATATTAATGACTACTGTGCTAATTAATGGATATGTCTAAATGTATAAGCATTAATACATTACAATATAATATAAAATAAATGGATA
>JANHZU010001722.1:150783-166635 GCA_032468055.1 Acrochordus granulatus
AGCAGAGACATCACCTTGCCGACAAAGGTCCGCATAGTCAAGGCTATGGTTTTCCCAGTCGTAATGTATGGCTGTGAAAGCTGGACCTTTAGGAAGGCTGAGCATCGAAGAATTGATGCCTTTGAATTGTGGTGCTGGAGAAGACTCTTGAGCGTCCCTTGGACTGCAAGGAGATCAAACCAGACAATCCTACAAGAAATCAACCATGATTATTCACTGGAATGGCAGATACTGAAGCTCAAATACTCTGGCCACGTAATGTGCAGAGAGGACTCATTAGAAAAGACCATGATGCTGGGAAAGATTGAGGGCAAAAAGAGAAGGGGATGCGATGTTAGATAGCATAGTCAGTGTGATGGGCATGGGCTTGGGCAGACTCCAGAGCCAGTGCAGGACAAGGAGACCTGGTGTGCTACGGTCCATGGTGTTGCAAAGAATCAGACATGACTGAGTGACTGAACAACAACAAAGAAATCTCCAAAGTGTCCAGGGTCTGTCATTACAGGGAACCAGATACTTAATATCATGTGGTGCCTAAGGGAAGGTAAAAAAGAAAGAAGCAGAAGTGTCAGCCAACCCCACTTGAAATTAAGAAGAACAAAAGGCTGAGAGAAGATGGCAAAATATTTTTTTTCTTTCAACAGAGCTGAAAGTAAGTATTTGAGAATAAGCACAGTATGTTGATACCTTTTAAGAAAGTAGAAGGGTTAGGGTCACAGTTGCATTAACTTTCAACATCTCACTATGCTTCTAGCTTCAGTAGTTTTACAGATGGCTGAAACCATACTTGAAAAAACAGAAAAGGTTTCCTTTCCTTATCTCCTTCCTTTCTCTCTCTTTCAATAGGATTTTGTAAACTCTTTGTGGGAGATGGGGGTCACTTCTTAAAAGCTAATTTAAGACTGGAACATTAATTAAATAAGCAACAAAAGATCAGTAGCGCTTCTCCAGGCCAGAGGTACACAAGAATCTGTCTGCCAAAAGAGCCACGGAGAAGCCACTGCTGCTGCTGCCCTCTGAACTTGGGGTGCATCACTTCTGTCTTTCCTTCTAGAGAGTTGAAAATTGGCCCTTCTGCTTTGTCCTTTCTTGTAAAGATTGTTCTTTAGGGGATGTATGTGGCAATGCTATCTCGATGGGCAAACTGGCACTGAATTAACCTGGGCACACTTCAGCCACGTCATACTGTCCTAAACATAAATGTGATCCCGTTTTACATTTCATTATTTTTGTGTCAAGTCAGATATGACAATGATGCAAAAGCTCCCAGGAGTTTACACTGCAGGTCTTTAGAAAGAAAAAGAGAAGTTGCAATTCCAATACACAATCTTGCCTTATGAAAATCTACGTATCCTCCACGGCTATATTCTTATTCTTTATGAAAAGTGATAAGAGAGCCTTTCTCTGCATTTCAGAACAAAATATTTCCCCATTGTTTCCACAGCAGGTGGCAGCAACAAGCCAACCTTGACTGATCTAAAAGGTAGGTTTCTCTCCAATGGGAGAGGGGACACCACCAGGGAACCCTAAAGTTACAGGTCAGATGGAAATCAGAACCATTTTAGAAGGCAGGTTGTTGCTAAGAAGACTTCACAGACGTGCCCACACTATCACCAGGAGTCAAATTCTGTTCGAGGAAATCCATTTCATTTCAAAGTTTCTTATTCTCATTAATTTATTAGCATCTCCAGATTCAAATCTATGTTCAGAAATAGTAAACTTCCTTGTTTAAAAGAAACATTTTATGCTTCTTCTGAACTGAGGTCAGCTTCAGAAATAGTATGGTCAACTCTTACTTGATTAACAGCCACTTTTCTGGCCTTCATTCAGATAAACAAAGGATGCACCATTTTCCAGCTTTGCAAAGTAAGGAAGCAGCCTTCAAACCTTATGTTAAATGACAATTTAGTGTTATGCTCAGGAGCAAAGATGAGTATCTTTCTTCCTCCCCTTTCAACATGAAACATGGAAAATAAATTTGTCTATATATTAGATTTACATAATATTTTTCTTTTTTGAAAAACATAAGGGTTTTTTTTGACTGAGACAAAATGGTAAATATTATTTATTCAATTCTATATATATTTGGTCACTGACAAGTAATGGAACAGGCAATACAGCAATCTGAATCTTTAGCAGCAAGCTAGTATTAATGTTATGTCTGATTTAACCACATGTTTATTTAGCAAGGGGTGCTCAAAATAAACCTCTCATTTTCTAACTCCATACTATATTTATTAACTACCAATATTCCTGTATCATATACATATAACCATGAATGTTTAAAAGTCTGAAGAATTTTTGACTCTACATAAACATGTAAAAAAACAAAAATAAAATCCATGTTAAATGTGTAAATTCTAAGTACAGAGACCAAATATATCAACCTAGAAAGATGGAATTCCTTTGCAAAGATCTTTTCCAATTATAACTGCCTAAGCTTATATGAGAGAACAATCTCGAGAAGGGCTTTAGGATACGGCCATGGAGGACACACAGGTTTTCATAAGGAGGGGTAACACTGTTTTGCAAGCTGTCCCATAAAGTCCAGGACACAAGCAAGACAACACCATAAGTAAATTTGGTAAGCTAATCGGTCTGCCTAGCCTTTGTTGAGCTGCCCCAAGTTAAAGAAGCCTGCACATCGAAGAAATTAACTTAGTAGCTACCTTGCTAGCAAATGTTTATGCATGCCTGCCAAGTAAACAAGCTGAAGTCCCACCACATCAAGCCACAACTTTCGACTGCATTTCAATAATTCTGAGGAAGTCCCTGACATCAAGCTATTGCTGGATGACTCTCCAAGCCTGTTGTTACAGCAGAAGCTACTTGCCTCTGTCCTAGCTCCTATATAAATAATAAAGACTGATGCCTGAATGTTCCTATTTTCTCTTTTATTCCTCATCTATATCCTTTTGGGTTGGCTCTTTTTGAAGAGCCTTTTTCATTGTTATTAAAATTTCCTTTTTAGCTAAAAAATAGCATTTAAATGCTTGTCATAAAGACAGATTCTAAATTGTGGAGTCCTTGGTGGTCTCTAAGCTTGGTTGTTTTCTTGCAGACATTTTAGTACCACAACTAGGTAACATCATCAGCATTCAGATATTTTATTGGCCAAGCATGGTTTGACACACAAGGAATTTGACACTGGTACAGCAGATCTCAGTATACTTGCAATAAACAATAAACAACAAATAATGACATTCTGTAAATGTGCAGTCAACAGAAGTAGGTCTATTTCTAAAATCCACTATCATTTCTACAGTTTTGAGTGTATTCAGATCTAGGTTGTTTCAACTGCAACACAGGGCCAGTTGCTCAGCACCCCATTTGTAGGCAGACTCATCACCATATTTAATGAGTCCAATGATTGCTGTGTCATCTACAAGCTTCAGTATTTCAACAGAGGGATCACTAGAGATGCGGTCATTTGTGTAGAGGAGAAAAATAGCAGAGAGAGCACACATCCCTAAAAAGCACCGATGCTAATTGTCTGAGTACTAGATGTAATTTTCCCTAGCCTCACCTGCTGCTTCTACTAGATGGATGTGGAGTTTGCTCTCTTATTATACACTAGTGACTTGCCCTGTCAGTGTTGGTGGAGTGTTTTTGGTAGTTCCTTGATTAGGCTGTTGTTCACTGTTAGCCTGTTTGTCTGAGTTGCTATTTCCTTGATTTGGGTATTGTTTACTTCTTGATTGTTGATCTAGTGTTAATCTTGATGCTAATCCCTGCTTATTGGGGTGTTGACTGCTGGGTGTTGCTTGTCTCTTTTTGAATGGTATGTGGGTGCTGTTTATCTCTATGTGCCTGTTAATGGCTGATTTGTCTGAGAACTAAGCTTCCAGGAATTCTCTAGTGGTTTTGGACTTGGCTTGGTCTAGGGTGCTTATAGTTTCCTAGTTAAAGCTATAATTCAGTTTGTTTGTCTCTGTGTAGAAGTCATGAGTTTTCATCGTGTCTTCTGTTTGTTTGTGTTCATGGATGCATTCTACTAGTCTTTGGCCTGTTTGTCCTATATAATGGCTTACATTGTATGTTGTAGATGACTCCTGCTTTTTCTTTGGAGGCTGCTGGGTCTTTTGGTTTATTTAGGATGTTTTGATGGGATACAATTTAGATTCTAAACTGTAAATAAACATATTGTATGGACAGCAAAAGGAGCATTAGGACAGATGAGCTCGAGCTGTTAGGGGAATAGAAATAGAAAAATGAGATAGAACTATTAGGCAGCTGCTATCAGGGGATGCAAAAAGGGAGATAAATGGTGCAGATAAAAATATGATGGCCACTGTTCTTGTTGAACTTCACTTATCTGCTTTCTAATTACAATTTCTCATTGTGCAGTTTGGCAAATAACATGTTTAGAATGCTGCAGTGGTACCTGCTGGTCTTTAAATGAAGAAAGTATGTCATGCTAGTAATACCTGAGTATCATTATGAGATACTGGGGAGGAACACCTTCCTAAAGGTTGAATATATTAGTTCTGAAAGCAGAGTTTACAGTCTTTCCTAAAAATACTGTAATTGGCTTATCAAAGATCCTGGGAAAGTCCAGATAGAAAAGGTCAGCAGCAATATATATTTGTACAATACTGAGGATGCATTATCTTCTCAGCTGGCATGGCATGGCATATAATTTTACACAACACGCTGTACCAGCATGTGGTAACTAAGAAAGACAGTGATCACAGCTCTCTAAAATCTCCAGATCTATCATTTGCCATCTCTGTAAATGGCCTCTGGATGCACATCAGTACACATTTATGCAAGTTAGTTAAACTTCCTAGCAATGTACAGCAGCATACACCCACAAATAATAAAGATACCTCTGAAGACTGAAGATAAATAATAGAGCTGTACACACTTCAAAAAATGATTGGGAATATGGCTTCTGGCTTCAAACAAGTTCTTCCTATAAGAAGTAGTGCTTCTGGCTTCATATCACCTCTCTGCTATTCCTTAAAGCAGCTTTTCTTTTTCCAAAGGTCACCATGAGCGAGAAAACTCACTGATTTAAGAGGCAGATTAAAAAGGATTCCTTAAAGCAGCTGAAACTTTTTTTTATTTGCATGCAACCTTTAAAAAAGAAGATCTGCTTTAAGAAATTATATAGATTGATCTTATTCTTTCCAATCCACCAACAGAGTGTTGGCTTAGGATTCTGTGAACTTGTCTGTCCATTAATAATACAACTCTCCAAGGATGGAACAGAATGGGATTAAATTTGGCATGGTGGGAGAATATTTTAATGGCCACTCTGGGAAGTTCTGGGTTGTGTGACTGGGAAAGAGGATGGTGATTAAGAATGGAGCAGAAGGCAGCCCTCCAAAACACTGTCCAACTCTCTGATCCATAAGGAAGCACTGGGGGACTTTTTCCAGATTTTTTTCTCCTCACCCCATAGCTGAATCTAGCTTATTTTCCCACATTCCAAATTTGGTCCCATTCTATTCAGAAGAATTCTGGAGTTATCCTGCTGATGAATGAAGCTTTTACATAATTATTTCCATCATTCTGTTGGTCTGGAAGGAGGAACAATAACACTAGTAAAAGAGAAGGGAGGCCACAGTTTATTAACTGTGCAACACCGCAAAGCTGGTTTATGGAAAATCACCACTGGAAAATATTTTACATTCAAAAGTAACCTCTCACTGGCAGAATGCAGGCTTTCTTTGCAAATGGTACAACCTCCATCCACAGCATTTCCAGTAAAAAGTAATAGAAAGCAAATGATAGGAAGGAGCTAATGAATCCAGACCTTCAGGAGCTTCTATGTATTGTGCTGGATGGTCAAACTGTAGTTTGGTACAAATTAGTTTCCCTACGTTTCTAAGTAAGTTGAACAGCAAGAAAATAAGATAAAGACAGAAAAAAGGTGGTGCAAACTACCAGATCTAAGTTTCAAAATTAGAATCAGATCATATCAAATGTCATTTTGAAGTGATATCTGATTCAAAATGGAACTAAATTTGGATCTGTAAGTCTTCATGCAGTGGCACAGAGCTTATATCATCACTACATGTAACTTCCTTTTAGGTCATAGCCAAACTATAATACCATTGCAGTTCTTCCTACACATGTTTAAAAGACACAATGGTTGGGAGGCTCTAATCCTGAAGAGGGAGAATTTAGCCTTGAATATAGTTACACATATAAAACACAAATATGGGATACGAATGAAGGCTAGTGCTTTTGCAAGGCAAAAGCTCAATTTCATATGCCCAGTTTACACAGGAAAATTATTGCTGCTTCTAAGTCATACCTTTATACGGTAACAGACTAAGTACATTATCATTTTCTGGATGAATGTATTTCTGCTAAGAGAGATATCTCACAGATATAAAAAGTTAAAATAACTGGGATTTGATCATAGCTTCTATGTCTCACCTAACCTACCGAAGAATTTCTAAAGCACATCTTTTTCAGCAACCCAGGGAACTAGCTGTCTTTTCTTTAGCTGGATGATTTGGATATCCATCCCAGTATTACCAACAATAGCTGGCAGCAGCCCTCTAAACACATCTCAAAATCACAAGGATTGAATCTGGAAGCTGTTTCATGCACAGCCTATGTTTATTTTAATTTATTCTTGAGCTCTGATAAATTCTGCCCCCTTTCTATATATTTTTTGAAAAGTGCACACACAAGCAGACACATGCCCCTCCTTAGTTTTAGAGAAAGACTCTCAAATTAATGGAGTCCTAAAGTGAAGTTAGACTCTGTAGCTAGCAGGCCGTTTCAGTCTACTGAAGCTTTTTGCCCATAGAGCAACAGTTCATGGTTTGCCTCATCCATTTGGCCTCGTCGAGCCAGCTCATCTGCAGCATTCCCGCTTCTCCGGTTCCTACACACATAGGTTAGAGGAAATGTTGCTGAGCGTCAGCAAAACAGTGAAACTGCCTATACATAAAATGTTAAGGTAGAGTAATTTCTCATAGCTGTAGTCAGGGCAAACTGACAGGATCTTTTCAAAAAAATAGTCCGTACAAGGATGTTGGTGGACAGAATGCACAATTTTTAAAATGGAATCTCTAGATAGTTTACCTGTTAAACAGGCAGACGTGGGTTTTGATAAAACTACAAAAAGTAGCCTATCTCTGAATAAACATGTTAGTCAGCTATTACATAAAAAGAAAGGCCATAAAATGAAATCCAGGTTTCCTAAAATAACAGCAATGGTATATTAATGTGGCATCAATATATAGTGCAGTATTGCTCCATCATCACCAATTTCTATTCTGGCTAACCAAATGCAATTTTGTTCAATAGGTTATGCAGAGATTATCCAATTGGATTTGATAGCATTACCTAGATGGCCCATTTGCTTTTTGTCTCAGAGTTCAAATTAAAAAAAATATGCTCTATTCCCCCACAGGAAAAAGAGGGAAGAACCACATTGGATTCCAAAGAAAGTTACACAGCAGTATTTAAGTCATGCTCCTTATAAGTGGATTTGTTTTTTTAACAGTAGCTTAATTTTTATGTGACAAAATATGTAAAAATTTGCAATTAATCTCACGATGGAGACCTTCCTTGAAAATTTCAATCAATCTAAAGAGTATGAATAAAGGTTTGTAAGAAATTGCTATACCTCTTTCTGAATACACTATAGGATGATAGGACTGTATTTATTTAGTAGTGTTTCCTGTAGGCAGATCAATTAGCTGATATAGTCATTCAATTGCTTTGGAGACAAGTTCAGATAGAATATGAGAAGAGTAAAATTAAAAATGCTCCATTTTTTCAAAATACTCCAAAGAGCTCATGAAGATTTGCTACTATTTGAAAAATCTTGTTGATCACCAAATCTAACAGCACCTTCTCCATTATGGCATAGATATTCAAGGTTTCTTTCTGTCACTGTTTTTTGCTTTTCATATAGAGACCTTGGGTCTTTCAGAGCATACAGGAGCATTATGGAAATGGACTGGGGCCTGAACTTTTGGGGACACCCAAAACTGGAATGAAACATTGAACCAACTTAAATTAAAATCTTTCCAAATAACCTGGTTCTTCTTCATGATCTGGAGTTTTAATAATCAGAATAGGATTGTTTCTAAAGAAATGGTATATGGTTTCAAATAAATCAAAAGGAACAGTTGTGATGCTTTGAGGGGACATAATTTATTTTGGGGCTCTTCTTTTCTCTCTCTTTTTAAAATTACTGCTGTCTCTGCCTTTGTTCACTATCAAGACTGAATTAAGATAACATACAGTTCTCTTATTTTCAGTTCAATGCCCAAAGTATCCTAATACACTCAAAGAGAATTGCAACACTAATAAAAAAAAATCTGTACATCTTTATTATTTGTTTCTCTGATCAGCTGGAAGGCATCAACTCTACAGCTTGGTGTCAGAAATAGACAGGGGGGGGATTGCATATAAAACAACCAATCATTCACCTTTCTCTTCCCTTCTCTTTGTTTTTTGTCTTCCTGGATACTATTGGAGTAAGAAAAGCAATTTGATGCATTAGAATCTCTCCCTCCTCCTTCCTGCATCCAAAAACTTGGGCAATTGTACAGTTCAGAACTCTTTGTTGTCTTTGGCTGGGCAGACAACCGTGGGTGCAAAATAGGGTTTTTGTGTAGAGCTCAGCACTCTTTCCTCTACTCTGCACTCAGTAATTAGCCTCTTTTCCTCATTTAGTCTTTGGGGCGGCGGAAGACTTTCTACTGATACAAACAGAAAAAAATGGGTTAAAAACATGCTTATATCAGATATAAACATCAAATCCTTCAGCTCTTTGCCAATAAGGACAGTCACTTTATGGGGTTTCTATTAGAATCCTTTTTTTTTTAAAAAAAAAAAGCAAAAACTTGGCTAATATGTCTCGCAACAAAGTTTAACAGATTTGGCTAATATGGTCTGCTGGCACTATTGTATTGTTTTGCCAATTCTCCATGATCTGTTGTCTCTTTCTATCTACCCAGGGTTTTCTCTGCAGTTAGATATTCATGTCAGAGGTGTGACAGGGGAGTAAGTGGCAGGCCCAACATGTGAATAAACCCTGTCTCTTTTTTACATCTACACAATGTGCATAAAAAATATGGGGTTTTGTCCACATGATTACAGCCATCTTGACTTTTTTGAACCCCTTCCTGAAACCACCTCAATTCATGTGCTCCATTTGCCATTACAATTCTCATAGTTAGGGCTAATGCTACAGTTCACACTGTGGCATATAGTAACCTTTTTTCTTAATCAAGATTAAAATAAACGAAGTAATGGAAACTGCAATACTGATTCCCAAATTAATATACTTTATCAGCTTTTGCTTTTCTTGATGTGACATCTCATCATACAGGTAGTCCTCAATTTACAACCATTTGTTTAGTGTCCATGCAAAGTTGTAATGGCTCTGAAAAAAGTGACTTATGACTACTCCCTGCACTTATTGACAGTCATAGCATTCCCATGGTCAAATGATCAAAATTTGGGTGCTCGGCAACTGGCATATATTTACAATAATTGCAGTGTCCTGGAGCCACATGATCACCATTGTAATCTTCCCAGACATCTCCAGGTAAGAAAATTAATAGGGGAAGCCAGATTTACTTAAAAATCACGTGATTCACTTAACAACTGCAGTGATTCACTTAAAAACTATGGCAATAAAGGTCACAAAATTGGGCCTGACTCACTTAACAACTGCCTTGCTTAGCAATGGAAATTCTAGTCCCAATTGTTGAGGACTATCTGTATTCACTTTAAAAAAAATATCTACCCAGCTACATATCCTTATACTGATTTGAGGATTAAAGATATCAATTTTATTTAGTAAAAACATATGTTCTCATTCAAAATTTAAGACTAGAACACTATCTTCTTGATGTAATGGTTTAAAGAAATGTATAAAGACACATCTGGCATTATTATTATTTTTTTATTTGGAATTGAGCCTTGATATTTTCCATCATCAGGCAAATGGGTTGGTTGGGCACTTAAAACAGAAAATGCAGAAGAATATCCTCTCCTTAGCAATAAAAATGCAGCAATGAAATATTAAATCATTAACTGTCGTGACATTCCAACAATATACTGTGTCCCGTTATAGCTTAATAAGAAAAATGACTTTACTAAACTAAAAATAAACTCTCCAAAAATATTAAATTTTAATTTTTATATTAGTATATTAATGTAGTAAACATCAAACTTACTCAATAAATTGGCTATCTTAATTCATCCTTCAAAAACATTTTTGACAGTAAACATCCTAAGAAAAATATTCTTATTTTTATATTTTAATATTTGCTATGTTCCCTTTCCTTCAATAAAACTTTTCATTGACTGCCACTCTAAGAGAAAGGCTATTAAAATTACTCATGATACCTGAAGGCAACAGGTTTTATACTTCACCAACTTTCCCTTGAATATTGCTATAATGGCTGCACTTCTACAATTCAGACTTATCAAGTATCAAATGTTTTAACATTTACTTAACAGATGGTAGAGCCCCCTGACCTCAACTGGAGTTCTCAGATCCAAGAGATGTTAGTTAGAACATATTAAAACTGCAGGATAGACAGAATATTTAACATAACATAACCTGATAGAAAAGAATACTTGTAGCTCAGGGTTGAACTGTGGGGTCCTAGGTACTCTCTGAGCTTGGTTGTTTTCTTGCAGACATTCCATTACCAAATTAGACAGCATCATCAATGCTAGAAGCGACCCTCCCTCCCTCCTTACATTGATTATTTTACCTAGTTTGGTAATGAAACGTCTGCAAGAAAACAACCAAGCTCAGAGAGCAGCAAGGACCCCATGTAACACTAGTCAGGATGGAATTTAGCATTCACAATATCCCCCATCGTGTGCAATTAGTTTGGGAAGTGTAGGACAATCACCTGTGCCATTCCAGTCTCTACCACCAGAGAAAGCATGGTCGTAAACATCCCTTCTGCTGATTTCAACCAAATAAGGCTAGTGAGATTGTAAATAACCCACATGAAAAGACCCTGCAGACAATTCTATATCAGAGTGCCATCACCAGAGTTCAGTTCCAAATTAAGTTTTAATTGACACTTAATCTCTAGCCTTCAGGTCCATTACTTGCCTACTGTTAGGAGGAGAAAGAGGAGACCCTTCCATCCAGAGAAATGCATAAACCCACCAAAGGTTCACACTTTTCTTGGAACTTGCTGCAGGGCACTGATGCATTTTAATCTGCTTCAGAAATGCAGTATGGGAGTTGCTCAATGTACAGGACATGCCCCTTATCCCTGGGAGAGCCATCACCCATCAAACACAGACAGAACAAGTCAGATGGTTCAAAACAGCCTATGATACCAAGCATCATAAATGTAATCATTACTACAGTTATGACTGTTATCTCTATGAAGCAAAGGGAACAATTTAGCTCTTCTTGGTAAGGTCCATATTCACAGGTCACATTAAGCCAGAGTATGTTTTTTGCTATCCTATGAAGCCACGGGTGTTGTGGCATTACTTTAATAAGCTATCAGAAACATAGGAAAACCCTGTTGTGCCTCTTTTCCTACGAACAAATCCACAAACTCCTTGTTTGTAAAGTAATGATTTATCAATTTCAGTCTTCCCATATACACACACTTCACAAAAACATGTCAGGGCTTATTCTGGGGGGTGAGATGATTGTTTTCAAATACAAAGAAGGTTGAAAGTACTCAATACTAGTGACACACATAAGTCTTCCTATTCATCAATGGAAAGAATTGCCATAAAGGAATTTTCTACAGCAGAGGCAAAACTAATACATTATTCTAGCAAGAAGCATAGGCTTGCCCAACTTGGCATCTTCCAGATGTGCTGCGTTACAACTCTCATTATTCTTAACAAGCACACTTGTGGAAACTGCTGATTGAACTGATAGGAATTGCAGTTAAGTATCTGGAGTATGAGTAAGTGAAGAAGACTGCACTATCATCAATTTAAGTTGAAGGAAGATATTTTCACTGAGAATGTATGCTCAAGATTGTGTCCAAATTTAGAACAGCAGATAAAAACAATCAAACAAAGCAGATATTTTGATAGGCACAGCTCAAAGGGATTTCCCTTGTTGGCTTTTGCAAATAAGAACTTGCATGCATTAGATCCCCCATATTAATTACCCACATTGGCCTTTCATGCATCACAGCAGCAGTGGAAACACAACACAACCAAAAGTAATTAATGTATGAAAAAAATAATACTGGAAGACATATTTAAAAAGAAAAGATGAATTTGGAAATTTGCTCATAGATGATAGCCACCTCCTAATTAAAGTATTATATCCCTGCCCCTTTGTGGTTTATCTATTGGATTAATGTGGCTTCAATGATTTTTATATAATAAAAGACATATTGCTATATTAAAGTAACACTATCCTTCTGGCAATATTTTTTCTCCCCAAGTACTTAATGTTTATACAATATTGTTCTGAGTAGGTTATGGGATTAGTAAAATGATTATTATAAATAATAATCTCTTCCAAGGAGAAGCTAATATGCTAATGATAATTTAACATTCCCACTGTGACTCAGATTCTAATTGTTCCATCAGTTCTAAACTTAACCCAAAGTCATTGCCTGCTTCTCAGACAGAAGAGATATTCCCCAAATTCTTAAAAGGGAAACATATGGGCTCCTCCCGTTCATACAAGTAGACAGCTATACAATTCATTAGTTTTCTCTGGTATTTATATTAGACTAAAATGGTCAATTTCATACATCTTAGGTGCATTTTCCTCTACAGGACTTCTTTCCTTCCTTTCCCTTCCCCAACTAATATTCCACTCTTTTCTGAAGTAACTTCCCACTGTCTTTTCCCCTCCTGTAATATCCATGTCATATTTACCCAAACAACCTTTGTCACATTGCATGAAACTGAGCAAATATAAAAAATGATATCATGAGAAAATGCATAGAAGCTCTGCATAATAACCACAATCCTAGGAATAGTGACAGTGATTGCAATGGGAGAGATATAAGTATGTACCTCTTTCGTTGCCCCATAACCCGCTCTGTAAGAGATAGATTTCTTCCAGAGTTGCTGAAAGGATAAGAGCACTGGTCAAGTTTACAGAAAATTGATTTCCAGCTTGCAAATAACAATGACAAGTTCATTCAAAAATTACAGAGCTCATACTGGCTTTGGCTAAAGCTATACAAATGTACATGGATTTTCATTTCTTTTTGCTGTAGTACAGACGTTTAGTATTTGTGCTGGCCAAAATACATGGGAAAGATTTTCAGTGTGACCATTTTACCACCTTTGGATTTTTATTTCCAATTATTCTGCTTTTATTTAATCCATGTACCTGGCACTATGTTTTTATAAAGATTTAACAGCAAGCTCAAATGCTCTTTTACTGAAGTCTCCCAAAAGCCCATAACTTAAACCATTAACTTGTTTTTAATGGTTCTAAGAAAAAAACAACCATCTTTGCTATTCATTTTTCCACTGTAATCACTGAATATTAGAAGTTAATCAGTGCTTAGCTCTGATAATTTATGCCCAATATTTATTTATTAAATGTATATACTGCCAAAATCAAAATGACTCTTGGCGGCTTACAATACAAAACATAATAAAAACAGACATAAAAACAAGTAAAAATCATTAAAAACAACCAACGAGGCAGAGCGGGGAGATAAATGTATATATGGGGGAGGTGAATACTAAACCACTAACCACCTCCAAGATGAAGATCAGAGCCCCAAGCCATTTGGCAGAGCCAGGTCTTAAGGCTCTTCCTGAAGGTCGTAAGGGTGGGCATGGACCTCACCTCTGGGAACAATATGTTCCACAAAGCAGAAGCCACAGCTGAAAAAGCTCTTCTTCTAGATCCCGACAGCCAAAATTGCTTGGCTGAGGGATCCAAAGGTGCTCTCTTCCTCTGGATCTGGTGGTGCGGGACATCCCCACTGGGGTAAGACAGTTACCCTGGTCCCATGCCATGAAGGGCTTTAAAGGTCAAAACCAACACCTTGAATTGCTCCTGGAATCAGACTGGCAACCAGTGCAGTTCGCGGAATAAAGGTGGAACATGGGCCATTCTATCGGCCCCCACGATCATCCGCACAGCTGCATTCTGTACCAGCTGCAATCTCTGGATGCTCTTCAAGGGTAGCCCCACGTAGAGCACATTGCAGTAATCCAAAGATGAGATGACGAGGGCATGGGTGACTGAGTGAAGGAAGGTCTGGTCTAGGAAGGGGTGTAACTGGTGCATGACACACAGTCGTGTAAAGGCTTTCCTAGCTGCGACTGCCACCTGCTCTTTGAGCAGGGGTCACGAGTCCAGGAGAACCCCCAGAATGTGCACCGTGTCTGTCTGTGGTAGTGCCACCCTATCTAGAGTTAAGGTTGTTAAAGTCCCAATATGTATCAATAGTAATCAAAATATGCACAATATACATGGAAGGCCAATATATTCAATATATACTGAAAAATAATCTGGGTAATGTTAATGTGTTACTAAGCTAAACAGAAAAATCACCACAGAAAACAATTATTTTTTTTAAAACCCAAAATCTATTGACAAGCTGTATAATTAGAGAACTTCATATTCTTTTTAAAATTCTTTATTTGTATTTATTGTGATTAGCTTTCTTTCTATAGAAGGCAACTTTTCCACAGAAGTTATCAGTCTAGTATTTCAAGCAGGCAATCCTCACTTACTGACTACTCATTCAGCAACTGTTCAAAATTATGACGTCACTGAATGGGACTTACAACCAGTCCTCAAAACTGCAGTTGTCACAGCATCCCATGGTAACATGATTGACATTTGTAACCTTCCTAGTTGGCTGCCAACAAGGAAGTGATCACATCGTGATCACAAGATGTCATGCTTGACTGCAGGTTATTTGCTTAAGAACCGCAGCTGGAGCTAGCACAATCATGTAACATTTCACTTTATGACTCCATTGCTTAGCAATGGAGTTAACAATCCAATTGCAGTCAGTAAGTGAGGACTTACCTGTACGTAGAATAGGATGGAATACTTTCCAATACTCTTGAATATATATTGTATACTTGCAGCACCAGTGTAACACTTATAACTCTACCACTGCAAGTAAAGTGGGGAGAAAAGACAGAGAAGTAAGACTATCAGTAAAAGACAGAGAAGTAAGACTATCAGTAAGTACTGAAGTAAGAATGCCCATTCTTTCACTAAAATCTTAACCCAAATAATTTTGGCAAGAAATCAAGGGAAGACTTCTTACAGCAAAACTTTCATTGAAATACAGTATGAACAGAAATTAAAATTCATACTTAATCCACAAGAAAAAGAAGCAACACTTTCTAGGCATATCTAAATCCAACAGCAAATGAGAGAATGTCAGGCACAAGCAACCAGGTCCACACACAAAAGGTTCAAAGCTACTAATTTATTGTGAAACGTCTACGTACTGAAATCTTTTCAGACTGAAGATTTGTAACTGGTGAAACCAGATAATGGCTCATGGCAGATCCAAGGGGGGGTTGGACCTCGCTCTTTTATGGCTACGTAAATATTCCAAGCTGATGCCCTGTTTAACTCCACCCCCTCTGGCTCTCCCAGCTTCTCTCCTACACAGAAGGACAATGCAAAAGCCAAATTATTTTGCAAAATGTTTCTAGCTAAACATTTTAGCTGGAAATACAAATTTCATTGTATTTGATACCATTTAACGAGTAACACATCACATATACAATTACTAGAAGATTTTCTATCAGAAGATGAAGAGTTTACTTTGCAAGATGTTTTCTTTGCAAGATGTTCATAAAAGAGAAAAAAAGCACTTTAGTGGAAAACACTGGCAAACCTCTAGGGCAGGGGTCGGGAACCTATGGCTCGCGAGCCAGATGTGGCTCTTTTGATGGCTGCATCTGGCTCGCAGA
>JANHZU010001722.1:166735-178273 GCA_032468055.1 Acrochordus granulatus
AGTTGACGACTACCTTTATTAATTTCTGTGTCAACATTTCTCAGCAACTTTGAGATGTTTGAACTTCCACAGCAGGCTGGGGAATTGAAATCCAAAGATCTTAAAGTTGCTGAGGTTGAGAAGCATTATTCTATGGTCTGATGCTTTGCTTTTCTTGTATAGGCCCACAAGAGTGGTGCAGTGTCTTAAGCTTTAATTCCTTGTTATTGTTTTTTGTATTACATTTTACTACTTAAAAAAAACTCGTATCTTTTTTGAGTTTTTATAAAAGATGTGATCTATACCTTGACTGATTGCAGTTTTTAAAAAAAGGAAAGATAAATATTGGTATATGAGTGACTAACATGTTCTGAAGTATATTGTGGCTAAAACAACTAAAATGAGATAATTAATTCAAGAAAGTTTACCTTTGATGTTATTTTACTATGGGATTGTTATGTACATTCTAAAGCATTCAGGCATATCATTACCTTAATAAACTACTATTCTTGCAACAGCAAAAGTAAGAACATTGGGAACCTATGTAATGTTGCAATGCTGTTCTTGGGAGATGTGATGCTGTTGTGGAGTTGGGCTGTTTTATTTACTCTGTTTTTAGTTAATATTATTGTGAACCACCTAGGATTACCTTGTATAAGATAAGCAACCATATAAATACATTTATGCAAACTGTTTTATTTTAATGAATTTATATACGCAATGTTTTGCTGAACCAAATTTCTAGGATATAAACTCAGGGTGAAGTAGTGGGGAAATAGCACAGATAGTTCTTGCTTATCAACCGGTTGTTCAGCCACCGTTCAAAGTTATGACAGCACTGAAAAAGAAGATTTACATCTGGTCCTCAAAGACGTAGTCACTGCAGCAACGTGATCACAATCTGGGCACCTGGCAACCAGCGCTCATTTACAGTCACAGCGTCCTGTGGTCATGTGACTGCCCTTTGTGACCTTTACTGCTGGCTTTCCGACAAGTCAATGAGGAAGCCAGCAAGAAGTTGCAAGTCGTGGCTACATGACCTTGTGCTTAACAACTGTGGGTGACTCATTTAACGACCACAGCCAGAACTGACATCATAGGTTGGTATGGTCATGTGACATTTCACTTTATGATCATATTGCTTAGAAAATGAGGATTATCTGTAGCTATCTTAAAGAAATGTCACCCTATACATTTCTACAGTATTGTTTGCCAAGGCTGTTGATTAGGAAGCTGTATTTGCTAGGCCAGAGTTTCTAAACCTTAGCAACTTTAAGACAGGTGGATTTCAACTCCAAGAATTGTGGGAATTAAGGTCCACACATTTTAAAGTTGCCAAGGTTGAGAAACTTTGTTTTGTCCAGGCAATCAAATCAGGAATCACAAATGTCAAGTGAAAGCTCTCATTCTGGACTGTGTGTGGATATAGTTTGAATTTTGAGATGCAAGCAGAAGTCCATACCTAGAATACTTCTACTGGCAGGCACATTTCACTGGCGTCTGCATCCTATTGCTTTCCATTCTTCAAATCAGCGCATTGCAAATCACTCCATTTCTGGAGTGGTCCTCTGCACTAGCCAGGCTAGCCCTGCCCTGATCTCAGAGAGACCAAGTGGCTTGCCTTTCCAAGTCCTTCCGAGACCTAGAAATAGGACATGTATCAGTTCCACTGCATCTGACGAGCAAGGGTCTTGTTATGGTTGTCATGCTTGCACCCTGAATGCAGAGGTAAAAGAAACCCCACAGGTACAAATGTTGTAGATGGACAGAAGGCAAAACTCCCTGTCCCCACCACCACTTTTTTGATCAAAGTCTGGCAGACAGTCTCCTCTTCCCATTTGTTTCTGGCTCAGCAGCCTTACTGAACAGTTAAGAGGCTTGGAACAAAATGGATCAGCCCTCTAATAAACCAAGCAATATTTTATTAAGTGGATCATATGGATCATTACGTGTAAAATTATGTAAACCAGCAACAATTTATGGATCTCGTCTCATCCAGGCACTGCCACTTATTCCAGGTATGGTCAATTTTTCACTTAGCCATTCAAATCAATGGTAAGAAAGGGCTCATTAGAATGCAAACGCCACTGAATCAGATACCTAGAACAAGACATAAACTACGCTATCTTGGTTGCGCATAGCCCGGGCGGCAGCATGAATTTATGCCAGAAAAGGCCAGCTGTCAAAAAATTGGCTAAATGTCCTTCTGTTTCAGACAAGAGCTTATAAAGAAATTAAGGATTCAGTTAAACTAATTCACTTTTAGACGAGTTTGCCATCGTAAGGCTGACAGTATTCCACTAGCTCAATAGCCAGACACAGAGGCTGTCAATGGTCGTGCAAGCAATTAACTTTCTTCCATCTCCTCAAAACTGCATTATGTAGACGGGTAGATGGGATCTTACCCAGGCTTTTCAGGAAATGCCCAAACACAGTGATGCCACGTGTCGCAAGCTTTATCCGACTGCCAAAAAGGATAATGGGGATGGAGAGATGTGTGGATGGGAGGGTAGGTGGAACAAGGCAGGGCACAATCTGCCAAATAATTCTGCATTTTCTAACAGCAACAAAATAGTGACCCACAGAGAGTCACTAAGCTCAATTACACCAGACCTAATGTGGACTGATGTGCAGAACGAGCTAATATTTTATTTACTGTGAGTAATAAATATTAAGAATAGCTACTGTCTACATTAGGCAATGGGCTCTTAATAGACTGTAAATAATTTGTACTTACAAAAAAATAAAGTTGAGCATATTCAAAACATTCAGCTTTATGGAAACTGGTATTTGTTTGTTTGGAGATGCCGATGAGAGATGCCTTTGGGTCTGCCGCAAGTTCATCAGAGGGTCTTTTGAGTTCCCCTAGTCTGAGCCCATCTATCTGTACAGGATTACATGTAACTGTTTAATACTATGTCTGTCTGCCTGTCTATCATATTTATATGCCGCCAATCTCCTAACGGACTCTTGGCAGCTCACAATCAACATTTTAACATTTTTTAACATTTCAACGTTAAACGTTTCAACATTAAACCCCGCCCCCCTCAAGCTGACCAGCAATGTTGCAACTGAGACCACAATTTCCATTGCTAAGCAAGTGGTTGTTAAGTGAGTCACATTCAATTTTACGTCTTTTTCTGCCACAGTTGTTCAGCAAATCACTGCCGCTGTTAAGTGAATCACCTATTTGTTAAATGAATCCAATTTTCCCCATTGACTTTGCTTGTTCAAAGCCATCTGAGAAGGTTACAAATGACAATCACATGAAACCAGGACTCGCAGTGCCAGTTGTTAAGCGCCCGGATTTTGATCATGTGACCGCAGGATGCTGCAGCAGTTTAATGCGAGGACCGGTAGTAAGTCACTTTTTTCAGTGCAGTTGTAACTTTGAATGGTCACTAAACAAATGATTGTAAGTTGAGGATTACCTGCAGTTAAAATAAACTTCTTTAAAAATATATTAAGTTGAAAAAGCTCCAGAAAAGGACAACCAAGTTGCCCTAAATTAAGTCCCTAAAATATAATAAGGATTGAAAAGCATGTTAAATGAAAAAGCTTCACAAAATATCAGAAAGTGAAGAGATACGCATTACTTCTTCCTTGGCGGCTTTTCTGAGACTATTCCTGAGTCTCTGAAACATGATTTGGATCATATCACGTTTATCTGGCTTCTCTCTGTCCATAGATCTCACAGAGCTCTCTGATTTTCTGAGGAACTCCATGACATGAAGACACAGAAGAGATGCCTAGATTATCTTGTAAAGATAACCTGGCCTCTCCTGGGGAAAAAGAGATTGGAAGAATATTCATAAGAATACTATGTAGGGTACTATGAAAATTGCTCTGTGTATCTACTGGATAAATTTGGTTGGATTCACAGTTGAGCTCCATCTATGCTGATCCTTTGGAGTTTATTAAGGTATGGTTTAGTGTGGTTACCCGAGAACATTTTGAATGTTCCAGTCCTCAGAAAGTGGACAGAGTCGTCAGTGCAGTGAGTGTATCCAACTGTATGTTTGATCCATGTTCCTCATAATTGCTTAAGGAGATGACATGACATGTGGTTGGATATAGAAGATGATGTGTGGTTGGATCTAAGTGGTGTTAAATGCTTCCTTGGGAGAAGCAGTGGTGCCTGCATCCCTTACAAAGGCTGTGGTTCATCCCCTCAAGTAGCCATCCTTAGTTCCAACAGTACTAGGCAATTTTCACTGAGTCTCCAACCCTCTTTTTTTAGGGGACATTACTGAAACTGTGGTCAGTTTGCAGTTGCAGAAGACCCTGAAAGAAAACTTTTAATCAAGTTTCAGGTGATATAGTAGAGAAATGACACTGACTGCACTTGTAGATTGTCATTGGCAGGACTAGAATAGAGGTACATAGCTATGGCCTCATCTTTAGCTGAACTAATAATGCTGTAAATCTCCTTTTCCAATATCTGAGGGCTGTCAGTTTTGGGGTCCATAGATTTTGGCAATGGTGATTTTCAGCCTTTGGTCCTGGATGGCTCCTGCCACAATCCATATTGTGTCAACTGAACCATTCCTAGATTTGAAGGATCTGCTCATAGTTACTTTTCCTTGGTCATCTCTGGTTGGAATTATTGGAATATTCAGTCCACAGGCTTGAGACCATTCAGAAGCTACATGAGGTTCAGAATGCATATGGCATACAGTTATGTCTACACCTTGGTATACCCAAATGACACAATTACTTTGTGGGGGTCTCTATAGGCTTTCAGATGCAATTCAGTGCTGGTTATAAAGCCCTTCACAGATAGAGGAGGGTTCTTTGCTAGAGTGCCTGTCTCCAAGTATCTCTGCTATTATTCCATGAGAACTGGCAGAACAGGCATGTTTTGGATTGGACTCAGGAAACTTGTCTTTTCTGTCACAGAACCTGTCCTACAGAATCAAATTCACCCCAAATGCCCCAAATCTGCTAGCCTTCTTTAAGGCCTCAAAAACCTGATTCTTCCCCAAGGCATTGGACCAAGCATGTGATGAACTCTTGAATGAAATATGTGCTTATTGGTCTTGGTTATTCCTTTTTTCTATGGTGGGTGTTTATGGAATATTGTTTTAGCTACTTTGTTTTTATACTTCTACTAACTGTAAGCCACCCAGAGTCACTTTATGAGTTGGAAGGCCATAACTATAAATCAGTCAAATAAACAATAGGGGGAAAACCTGTAAATTAGATCAATTCCTGATAGTAATAACAATATTTATAAAGTGGACAATTGAATTTCAATAGGTGCAGTCTTGAAAGTTATGGGTGCTTGAGTTGAGTGGAATTAATTTGTGTTAATAGACTTATATTGGTACACCCATACTTCTGTGCATAAACAAGACAAGATTTCTTTAATAAAGTGAGTTAGAAAGCTATTGTAAATAGAGAAACTTCAAATACGAATTCTTATGTCATTGACACAAATAGTGAAACAGAACATTTCAGTGTGCGGCCTTGAGTTCTTTGATTTACTGATACATATTTTGTTGTGAGGAAAGGGAGATTAAGTAATTGATGTCCTAGTTCAGATAATATTTGCAGGAGATAAGTAATTGATGGCCTAGTCCAGATGATATTTGCCTTGAATGAAGCTAATATTGTTCACATAAACTAAATATTATCTGACTAGATTACCAATACCTTGTAGATTTTATGTTCTTGAGGGGACTGTAAGTATGTTTTTACAAAGATCATTCATGAAACTATATTAGAAGTGCCTGATGTCTATTAATGTTACATTCTTTGACATCCAGTCAATGAAAGATAAAAGATAGCATTAACTTTTCACAGGGGAGCAAAATGAACATGTTAAAAGAAATGAGCAGATGATGTGCGGTGCAAGGTGACCCAGTCGACTTTAACAGAGTACCAAAATATAATCAAATAAAACCTATGATCTTTAGACTGGAAAAATGGTGAGCCAGGAAGGCAAACACAATTTTTAAATCTGCAAAGACCCACTGAAATAAATCATGCATACACTGTACATGCTGCTGAGTCTGCTACAACCACTTGATCCCTGCAAGGGCATCAATACTGAAAGGATGAGCTTGAGTCAGGGTGAGCTTGAGCTCAGCTTTCCTTGGAATTCCTATTCCTCCAGACCACACAAAACACAGAAGTATCAATGCAAACAAATTACATACAAAGTCAGATTGTATTCCTCCACCCTCTTCCAACTGTTGCATCCCTGATAAGGCAAATAGCTAAACTGATGAACTACCACTATAGAGTCGGGAATGGTCCTCCTTTTGTTCAGTTTAGGACAATTCTTGAGTCCATTTGGCCCATAACTTAGTTTAATATTGATACTGCACTTTTTTTTGCTACCACAACCACAGTGCATTGCAAAATTATAAAGAGAAAACATGATCCGAGGGTACAAGACATCAGTAGAAGTATCATAACAAGGACAGGTTGAGAATGAATTAAGTATCTCAGGAAGAAGGAAAAGGGGAGTTGAGGAGAAGGGACAAGCTGTATGTGTCAGACAGTCTCTAATATATGCCATTTAATAGCCTACAGCTGTCAGGTACAGAGAAAATGAAATCCTGATACTGTACTGAAATATATTAAACCCCAGTTTGGCTGCTTTCTGCAGTTCGCATGTTCCTTAGTTGGGGCAGCAAACTGGCTTCAGAAAGACCTGCAAGTCACCAGTTGAAATCAAAGAGTTGGAAGAGACCTCAAGCCACAACTAATCCTCACATACACACCTCCACCCCAGCCCAATGCAAGAAATGTATTGGTCATTGCATTTCGACTAGGTAGCCCTCCAGCTTCAGTTTAGAACCTCAAGGGACAGTGATTCCATGACTTTCAGAGGCAATGAGTTGCTCCGTCAAAGCATCAGGACTACTAGTTCTGTAGCTGCTGATTGAACATTGCAAACAAACTAAAATAGAGGGCATGGGAACTGGTAGTGGAGATCCATGTACTTTGAAGCCAGCTGCCTGTAGGTGGGGCCTGGATTTCCATCTTGTCTTCTATGGCTCCTTTGCAAAGTACTAACTCTGCTGTTGTAGAAAATCCCGGAGAGTTCCAGTTACCCCTCTCAGTAACTCCTACAATGCCAAAGATCTGGAGTGGCAAAATAAGGTGGGGAGAATGGCACCCACAAGTAGAGAAGGAGGAATATACGGCTTTTTCTTTTTTCCCTATTCCAGGAGTTTCTACCTCAGCCTTTAATAGGGCAGGGAAACTTTACCAATGTTTCAATGATTATTCAGAACATCAAACAAAAAGGGACTGCACCTGGTTGTCACCCCCGCTTCATGGCAACCACTCTACCACAATTGTTTCCAGGCATGGTAAAAGATATATTGTGGAGGCATCAGTTTCAACCATGACAGATTTTCCTCACAGTTTGAGGACAAGAAGCAAGTACACCACTGTGGTTATGTAGATGGGATCACAGACTCCTATCCTCGGAGTGCTGGCAATAATAGCAGCAAGAAATGAATAAAATTCATTTAAAATTGTAGAACTCTGCATATGTGTAAAAAAAACAATTGGCATATCGAACCAGTTTCTCAAAAGGTATCCAAAACTGGCATTTAAAGTGGTTCTATGGGAAATGAAGAGAGGACTATATCCAGTATGAAGGGATGACCTTTTCCGTCAATTACTTTACGTAAGGATTATCCTTTCCATAATCACAACATAGCTCACCTTCTTTTGAGTCAACTAAACAGTTCCAGAATACTTACAATACTTGTCATTTTGACTTCTATATCACTGCATCTAGTTACTAAAATGTACTCATTTTTCACCTATCTGATTTCCACGCCATTCTGCTTTGGAGGCAGTAATGCACAAACTCTCAGCATGACAGTAGCCATAATAAAATTAATAGGGATGTATATTCCTACCTATATTATTAGACAAATAAGTCATTCTATTTGTGCCATGCAGTGCTGTCCAACTTTTTAAAATCATAGCTGTTTGCCTATCCGTATTCTTTGAATGCTATGCTTTCATCCAAACAGCTTCCTCTAACCTAGCACTCTTCATCAGTCATAGCACTGATTACAGAGTCCTATCATTTCAGTATAGCAAATCCTTGGTGATGCTGATTGGGAATACTGTGCATCACAACCCAAATTCAAGTAGACAACACCAGATTAGGAAAACCAAGGTGGTCTTGGTCATAAAACAGATTACTTGTGTGGTGATCTCTCTTCCTTAACACAGGTTCCCACCTGTGAAATTGTCAAGAAAGTTTAGACGAAGGGGCTATGCCCAGAAATTACAGCACATGTTCGCTGTACAAAATGTTCAGAATCTGACAACTCCAGTTAAAATGATCAAGGAACAGGTGATGCCTGAAAACTCCTTTTGAGATCATGAAATCACTGCCAATCGCAGAGGAAATAGTATAAGTGATAAAGACATGCTCTAATTCAGCTTTCCAAACTCCTCAAGACTACCACATAACACTTTGGCAGGAATAAGTAAGTAGAAAGTCATCAAGATTCTAATCAATCCACTGCTCTGGAAGGAAAACAAAACACACACACTTGTCAACCTGAAGGTAAAGAAGCTAGTTAAGTGAAGAAGGTTAGTGTGAAAAAGGATCTAAAGTTACAGAGTGACTAAAGAGCTCAGCTAAGCAGAATAAAATAGTATTGAAATTGCACACCAAAGATATCTAAAGACTCTGTTAAAGCTTCCAATACTTCTTAACCTCTCCAACCAAATTCATGCTACCAAGAATGTAAGTTAATAGACTGAAAACGTTATATTTGAATGGAAAACCTGCATCTTTATATAATAGAATGGTAATAAAATCTCATACCAATTATCCGATTCTTATGCTCAAAGTAGACATACTCTTTCATGCCTTAATTTTATGTTTTTCTTTGCCCCACACTAAAAGCACCAACATAATTATGCCTTCCAAGGTTTAATAAGGTCCCTGAAAACATACTCAGTTATTATTTGACTTTCTTTTTATTTCTAGAATTTAGGTTATACAGTTTCAGGCTTTTTTCTTTTTTAGCAAAATTAAATGCATGACTAGTTTTAACATTTTTATAATTGTGTAAAAAACAAGCTTGATAATAAATGAAACATGGAAAACAAGGTTAATTTCTAATTTGCACGTGCATGTAGTGCAAGAATTTCTCATTTTGTTTAGTTTAAGCACATTAAAAAAACTTAACTGATAACTAACTCCAAAATAAGCCATAAAAATGGAGTATATTTTTCATGATAATAATTATTTAAATTATTTCTAAAGTATTTCACCTTTAGGAGAAAACTTTTGCAAGGCAGATTACATATAATAACAGAATTAAAACATTATTAAAACCAGTATTAAAATAAACAGAGTAAAAGAGTTAAACACACCTCTTAATTGCTAAAACCTTAATTAAAAAACAAGTTGTAACTGGGTTCCTAGACAGCAGAATAATCTCAATTCAGGAAAAAGCTTACGTAGATAAATAGATCTTATAGCCTTCTTAAAAAGATCACAATAATGTTTAAAATTTCTTTGTGTATTTTGAATACAAAATTTCTCTGTGTATTTTGTTTAAAATTTCTTTTTTATTACTGCTCCTGAATACTGTTGGTTTTCCAGTTTCTAATAAATGCTAAATTATTCTTTAACTGCTTCAAAACATTGAATGATTTGGGGGATCTTTTAAAAATCAGTAATTATATCCATACCATGATATATTGTGAAAAAACTTGCAACCTGTGGCACATTTCAACTTACAAATTATGTCCAACTATTTTAATTCTATTTTATAGTTCTGGAAATGTAATCCAAAAATAAAATGCCCTAGTCAACTTGTATAAATCCAAATTAAGAACTCATTCATATCTCTTTACTGTCATACAACTTTTTACCTAAGGTGTCTTGTTAATTTTGTTTAGCATTTTCACTAAGATTGACTAATTAGGGACCTCCAGGGCAATGCCTTCCTTGCCTTTCAAACCCCACTTAAAATTGTGCTGGACCAATAGACTGCTAATTGGATGCAGCACCACTGGCAGAAGAATGAATGAGATCAGTATCCCAATGTACAGAAGTTCTTGACTTACAACTGTAATATGATTAATTATAACTCAAATTATGATAATAAATCATTGCAGTCGTTAAGTTGAGGCATCATTTGACCAGATCCAATTTTTTGACATGTTTTGCAGTGATTGTTAAGCAAACACCCATGGTTATTAAGTGAATCAATTTTCCCCAATGGATGTTTTTTACTGGAAACTAGGTAATCCCAGAAACCAGCAAAAAATGTAACAAAGCATGTGACCATGGGATGCTGCAAATGGCATAAAAGTGAGCCAGTTGCCAAATACCCAAAATGCAATCACATGAATGCAGGGCGGTATTGCAGCTGTCATAACTTTGAAAATAGGTTGTGGGTAGCTTTTGGGGGTCTATCGGTCTGTCATACCTTCAAAAGGCTGTTAAGTGACCAGCCATAAGTTAAGGACTGCCTGTAGAGTGTCTCCTTCCTATTTGTCGACCTCAGAAATCTTCCCTCTCATAATTATGATCCAACTAAATGGGCCTCAGATCATGATTTTGGGTACCACAGCCCACTGATTTCAATTAGTACATCATTTAAAAAGTTACATACATATTGCTTCTACAGATAAAAGTGACAGAATATTAATGTCTTTTGGAAAAATTACAATGGAAATGTGTTAGAACTATAAATCGGGAAGTTAAGTTCCCAATTTCATTTGCTAGGCTACATCTGCCTTTTAAAATGATTGAGACAGATGTCAGCTGGCATTGCCAGATGTCTATTTTCTTTACTTCTCCAAGCAGTTTAACATACACTCTCTGATTAGTCAATGATAGGATAGAAACATTTGTGTAAATTTATGCCAGCTATAGAAGAAAGGAGACAATTACTATGTAAAGGTGCAAAACTCAAATTAGACTAAAGGAACAAATTCAATCCAGAATTCAGTCCTGAGCTAAAATCTATTCTTTATTGGACGGGAGTAAAAAAATCCCCAGCATGCAATAAATAATTAGCTGCTTGATGAATGATTTCCTTAAGATATTATTTGGTGGCTTCAAATATTAACTACATATCTAAGCAAGTGTAGGTCAGCAGGAACCCTTTCAACCAACAACTTTTCTGAGGATTCTCACATATACAACAGTGTTCCAGGTGCTAGATGGACTTAAGCATCTGAAAATCTCTGCTGAGTATTCTGACACCTAGAGAATTATATTTCCCTGTTGCAATGCATTTAATATGGAAATATAGTGTTCTAACAGCCAGAGACATTTGAGGCAAATGAATTTTCAAACATTAATCAGGTTGAATAAAAATACCCAGCAGGCCAATAATCAAACAGCATTACCAGGTCTTGACCAAAACCTTAAGCATGCAGCATTTAGTCATAGGATTGTATCCAGATTTAGTCATGCACATCAACTGAAGCTTGGTAAGACTAAATTTAGTCACAATGATTTTAAGTGGTCTATTCTAAAAACAACCATGAATCTGCAGTGTTGGTGTACCGCCATTTTATTGGCAGAGCATAGAACTTGAGTGCAAAGGT
>JANHZU010001722.1:190508-208580 GCA_032468055.1 Acrochordus granulatus
GCTGTAAATGCTATTAAACAGTTTACACTAAATGTCTTAAATTAAAACTATTTGGGGGTAATTAACTTAAAATAGATGCATTTCTAGAAAGTGGTTTAAAAAGAGTTTAGAATGATTTAGTTTTTATTTTGATATCTATCTACCTTTAAAAAATATCCACAGGAATTAAAATTGACAAAAATGGAAAGATGGATAGTACAAAGCATTCTCCCTTCCCCACTCCAAAGAGAAAGACAATGTTGATGAGAAATTCCTTATAGGGATTATAAAATGTCATTAAGATAAATCATAAATCCACATGATTTGTTATTATTTTCTGCTAGTCATTGCAACTGATCAAGGCAAAAAATAAACCAGGACAAAGTGAGAGCATTGTGGTAAGCAAACAGTCATCCAGTTTCAACATTATATCAAAGATCAAGTAGAATGAAATGGGAAAAGGGAGCAATACTTTTACTTAATACACATTTCCAAGAAAGCATCCAGGAAAGAGAATTGGGGAGGGTCATATAGAATAAGGAAATGTACAATTGAGCTGGTGTAATGGGACAACCCTCTGGATGACCAGCACCTTTATATCCCAGAGTTATCCCAGTTCTGCCTTCAAGAGTTAGGATTTGAACAGGCACAGAGTTGTGAGAACATTCAGGTTTTGGAGGAAGGGCTATCCTCTAAAATGAAGGAGAAAACTGGATAAATGTCTGTCATACATTTCAAGCGATGGACATACTGCTGACTCAGGAATGGACACTGACAGGCATAAATGTCTCAGGCCAGCTTGTTCCTAGTGGGAGTTGTTTAGGGCACTGGTGCTGACAAGTGCATGCAAAAGTCATGGGGAAATTGAATATATATACATGATGTGCATTTTACATTTCTCTGTGTGGGTAACAGCAAAGAAGATAACTTATACCAGGCATACGTGAATGAAAAGGGAAGCGGAACTGGGCACCTTTTAATTCCTCCAGAGTTTGTGCTCAGTGTTCATTTGTAATTGTGCGCTTGCAGCTTTTTGCCTTAGACATTTAAGTCCGACATCCCAGGATACGTGCATATATTATGCACACATGTAATTTGCATATATGTAGTATCATGCATAAAATGATGGCCAATTTAAAATGCCATTCTCTAATTTATATGCAAATTTTACCCCTAGTAAAATAAAAACATATTTTAAAAGCAGCTTATAATGCTAACACATTATTCCCATGAATGATTCTCGGTAAACTACATATGCTGACTCCAGGGCTCTTTTTTATTATTAAATGATTTATTGGTTGGAGAACAAACCCACTTAAACTACAGTGGTCCACATGAATCAGTAAATTTTCATGTTTCTAATTAAAATGTAAACAGTGTAATGAAGACATCAAGTTTTTAGGCAAATGTCTCTGCTGGTGCCACTTGGGGTATGGTAATTACTGGAGCAGATCTGTGGATGCTCCTGAATCCTCTACAAGTCCAGATTAAAACCATTACTGCTAAACCTTTCTTTTGCACCAGGGAATTATGTGCTCCAGCCTATTCCCAGTTTGCTTACAGAGGCAAATATGTACTCTTCACTTCTAACTGGTAAAGTGTAGGGACAGGAGTCTACCATACAAATGACGTCTGCCATTTAAAGTATGATTGCCATTATATCCTGATTTCAAGATGAAATTCATTTATCGATTTCAACTGATATGTTTGTAAAATATGGAATACATTTAATTCATGTTTCCATTATGAAAGAAATCCAGTAAGAGGATTCTCTCCAAAGCACGTAAAAGGAATATGATCCTGTGCCTAATTATATACACACACATTACAATGAGCAGGACTCACGCAAAGACAGCTAGCTTCCACCTAGCCCCTCTTCTATTAAGCAGGTACTTTTAAAAGACCAAATCTGAACTGTACAGACTGCCCTTCGTCTACATGGCCCCCTTCAGATGTCTTGGACTAAAACTCCTATAGTTTGCAGCTCTGCTGGCCTGGATGATGGGTGTTGTAGTCTAATATATCTGGAGAATGCTAGGTGAAGGAAAGCTGACACAGGCACTCAGGTTTTAAACGGGGCACCTATTTGGAATGCAACTGAAATCCCTTATATGTTTCTATTTCATGCTGTATTGGATATTTGTCAGAATTTATCTTAAGGCAAGGGCCCTCTCCTGTGTATATCCAAGGAATGCAAGCCTCATCTGCTCACAATTAGCAGACCTTGTCTGCTGCAGCGGCTTTCTCCCCAGCCCCCACATACAGTACTGAACAAACAGAGCTTTATAAAAAAGAAAAGATTAAAAATAACCCCCAATGCATACCTCTGTTTGCTGCTAAGCACTTAAAGAGATGTCATGCCTATTTTATTTATTCTATTCATGAAGCCATCTTTTTCTTCCCCATGGTACTGAATCAACCTAAAACTGCAGCCACTAAAACCAAATACTATACAAGGCTTTACACATATAGGCAATTCAGATCCCAGTTAGTATACCTATTTTTTGGACTGTTATTACATTAGTGCTAATTAAGAATGTCTGTTTTATAACTTGGTTATGAAAATAAGTGATGTAACAAATTCATGTGTATGGGGGAGAGATTTTACAGATAAAATCTGTAAAAGCAATGTGCATTCTCCATCAATACAGAATTCACTAAAGCACAAAGTATAAAGTTCTCACAATGAAGAAAAAAAAGCTTAAATGGTTTATACAAGGATTTTTGCATGAAACATTTTTTCTGACAATGAAAGATTCAGTTCGATAAATAGAATCCTGAACGGCAGCTTTTCATAACACTGAGGAAGTCTAAATACTTAAATTTAAATTATGTTCGATGTCGCTGAATGTTAAAAATAATTTTTAAAATCCTGATATTCTATTCTCTGGCAGACAGCTTAAGACAATATGAGAACATTATACTTCCATCCACCTCCAAAGTCCAGATTAATCAGATCTTTTTTTAAAAAAAATGCAGGCAATGAGTATTTGGAGTTCATTCAAGGTATTTCATTAGGAGCTTATTCATTTAACATAAACATTCCAGCCATCTCAAAGCTTAACCTTTCGTGAAATGTGAATGAATAGTTTAAACATGAAGATTAATAAAAAAGGATGTTCCAATTCCAAGCATGGCATGCTATGTATTTTGAAATTTGTCTATGCCAGATGCTGTCAGTCAGAACAAAAAACTGTCCAAGCAGACAATCTGTGTGTCTGAATGTTGATCATGTTGGAAAGTAAAAAAAAAGGAAAAGAAAAAAGGAAAGGGGGGATGTTTGTGTCAAGGATTCATAGTCCTTCATCTTTGCAGTAGAGCAAACACGTCTCTCAGTACAGCGACAGACAGCTGCTTCCACTTTCTAATGTGCCCTAACTTAGATCACTGAAAGAATTGTCAGCACTCAGAGAAACACACAAAGATAACACAGCCAGCTGCCGTGAAGGGGAGGGGGGAAGAAAAAACCAGAACAGCTCAGAAGAAATGGGATTTGTTCCATTTGCATGATGCTGGCTCCCTTGGGCCCCTTTCTTTCAAATCCACAGCACAAAAGACAACACTTAACATATTTGCTTAAAGATGACAACCTCATGTTGATTTCATTTGGATGTAACAGTGTCAGGATTACAGATATGAGAATATATTATACCGGTAACGGAGACTGACAAATGTATCCATCAGTAGAACTGTTGGATTCATCTGCTTATACAGCCATTTTGCCATCCCAAGGGGTCTATCTAAGTACTAACTTTGGAAGACTGAAGGTCTAATTTTATTACACCACATTTCAACCCACTAAACAATATTATTTCTAAAATAGATCATTTTTATTGGAAGTCTCCCTGATGAAACATCTAGTAGACATCAGAGAATTTATGGACCAGCAGCATCCTCTGAACTCAATACACAGCCAATTTTAAGCAACTTATTTTCTACATTAACAAAATGTAAGACCAAAAATGATCAGAATCATCTTTTGAGGCAAAAAAGGTTGAATTAAAAAGAAACTACAGTACCTATTTTAATACTGAATGCTCTAAGTCTATTCATAACACTGCACTGAACTATTGCAATAACAGTCCATTCACCAGCACATCAAGCCACAGCATTTTTGGCTCCTGAAATGAATAAGTACCACTTTATTCTTATATTTATCTAAACACTTCAGTGGTTTGTGGTGGCAGCATGAGGAATAATAACTAATTACTGCATTCCCATATATTTGGGGCAGCCAATAGTTGCCTGCCTTTCTGCTGAGGAATTTCTTCATTCATATCTTAGTCCTCTTCACAGAGTTAAAACCAAAACAGACCCTTCACGAGAGACGTGGCTATGAAAATGCTGATGTCAACAGACATGGACATATTTCTGCAGTTCGCCTTTGTGTACCATTTTAAAGATCAACCATATACATGGGACAGGCAGTTTTTGATCAAATTAAACAATGAGTCCAAGGTTTCTCTCCACTGCTAAATGCATTACTTTAAATAGGGTATGCAGGCTTATTCTGCCCCCCCCCGCCTCTCCTCCTTTCTCTTCCTTTCTCTTCCACCCCTCCCACTACGCAAAGTGACTAGGCATAATGAAATGCTGGCTGCAGGCCTTTGTCCAGAGGAACTCTAAACTGCTTGTTGCTATTTGCTAGCGGAGAAGAACAACTGCATCATAATTCACTAGATTGAAGACATTTTGTAAAATGGAGTTAACTGCTGTACGTGGAATTTCAGCCTTGCAGTTGGTTACTAATCATTATCTTCAATTTGTTTAGTTTCATGAAAGGAAGGGAGAGAAAGCAGAAGCAAAATATATGACAAGGTTGGGGAAAGGGTGAGTGTGCTGGATTATAAGAAAGGAGCCCTGGAAATAGCCTCATACAGAACAGCTCTCTTAAGATTGCAACACGCACATGGATAACCTTATTCCTCCTCTCGAATTTCTCAAGAACTCTTGGTTGGAATCTTCAGCCCTAAAACCTGGTCCACACGATACGTAAAAAAAATTCACTGTGCTTTATTTTGGAAAAGGTATGGCAAAGGCTCCAAAAACAAAATCATCTCTCTTCACATTTGCCATTATTCAAACCCAACCCATTCTTTTTTCATAAGTGGTGCAATTGTCTGAGTGGAAAAGGAAAATAAAGCATTAGAGACAAGTGCACACAGACAGAAGCTGAGCTGAGAATATAGGGAGGGCAAATATTGGAGCCTGCAAACATCTGGAGCTTTAAGGGCAAGGTACAACTTATTCCATAAGTAGCCACTTAATTATACAATTGATACATGCACCTCTTATTTCAACTAAAAATATATTAAATATTATGATAAAAGAAATTCAGAAAGCAAATGTCAGGAAGTATGACAGTATTCAATCTCACTGCAGTATTCTAAAGTGGGGTGGGGTAGAAAAGAAACACCATCTTCTCTAACACTTCTTTAGAAAACAATGGAAGGATTTCTACTTCAAGGATAAAAACTTAGAAAGCACTTAAATTCAAACCAAAACCATATTACAAAAAGTGTGGCCATCGAACGACAATGTTTCAGAGCAACCTTTAAAGCACCCTTTGAACAATTAAACAATTAAATTGCTTCTTTTTTACAATAAACACATTTAATTATGTTGTTCAAAAGGCATCAACAGAGTTATTGCCCTTATAAGCATTAATAACTTATTAATGTTTCAGTCTAGAAAGCCGATTCATTTGATTCTGATGCCACATTATCATAGCTGCCATCAGAAGTATTCAGACATAGCTTCCTTCTAAGCAGTATTAAGGAGGCTGTGAAGACCCTCTTGGTTTAAAAGCGCCTACCCTTCTTCACAGCAAAAAAAAGCCTAAATGGAAAAGCTGTAAAGCCATCTATTCAACAGGGTGGCTTAGAAGATTAACGATTTGGACTTTTACACAAGGATAGCATATACTGTCAATCATCTAGAAGCTTAATTTTCTCACTGGATTATATTTCTGGATGTATTTAACAATTAAAATATTGCCAAGGTAGTGTACAATACCATGAACCGATTGGTAGACCAAAAGAAAGTCCCGTACAGAGGCTTGTCTCAGACCACGACCAACCAGATCGCTCAAAGATTCTCACGAGAGCATGACTGTAATAAATACTTAGTGAAATTCTCCTCTCCACAATAAACTCTGTATCTGTTGATACAGGCTTAATTCCTGACCATCCTGGCTATTGGTAGGCCAACTTCTTCTAAAGAACTGAATCCAATAGCAAGTACCCCTCATGGCAATGAATTCCACAAATTAATTGAAAACAATCTATTTTGTTTCTCCTGAATGTATTGCTGAATCAAGAAAGATTATAAGAGAGAGAGAGAAAGAGAGAGCAAAAACATGACATTTCTAAAAAGGCATTCACATGGTAAACAAATTCTTATGCTGACTTCATTAATAACAGATCTTAAGCATTATTTAGTCTAATTGAGAACCCAAAGCTATGAGGAAACTATTTGTATCTGTAACACCAGAGCAATGGACCATTATTCTGTGTTAACTTTGCCTCTTCTGTCCCACAGTATCACTGCAATATTTATAATTTGTATTTAGAATTCCAGACAATAGTTTCATTCTTTCCAAATCAGAAAATCACAGTAAAACAGTGAGCAAGACAATTATTTTAATTACATACATATATATTTAATTACATATATGGGATTATGTATATATTTGAGTCCAGATGGAAAAAACAATCTTAATTTCTTAGTTCTCCATTTTATTTTATTTTTTAAAAAATCACTCTCCTACCTTCTAAACTTTTACTTTCTTCTGGGCTTTCAGATTCACCGCTAGTTATCTTTACTTGGGTAAACACACAGGGATTTTCACATATAGAAATTTTCACAAAGGCATTATTTTTTGCAGCAAAAAAATATCTTGTATCTTAAGACTAACAAAGTTCTATGGAAAGCTAAAGAAGCAAATCTACTCTAGCTTTTCAAGAAGAATAAAGCACACTGTATCTGACCCCACATTCCCTAAGCCAAATACAGAGAAACAGTAGAAAAAGCCCCTATTTGTCATTTAACTCCTCCTGTCCCAAATCCTATTAGGGGTGGGGGGAGAGGCTTAAAGCTCAACTGTGAAAATATAACACATTTCTTTTGGGTGAAACCAAGCCATCATTAGTCTGTTCTGTGCTTTCTAACCAACCTTTTCACAGAATAAAAAATAGTCATCTCCGGACTACATTTTCTCTTCTCTTAGTCTTTCTCATACAAAGTTCTGACCAGCAAAAAGAACACAAGTAGTCCTTGCTTACCAACAGTTCACACAGCAACCATATAAAGTTACAACAATATTGAAAAAGGAGATTTATGATGGGGTTCTCAGAGTTGCAGCCACTGCGACGCCCTCACAGTTCTGTAACTGTGATTCAGGTGCTTAGCAACTGGCACACATTTACGACAGTTGTAGCATCCTGAAGTCACATGATCACTATTTGCAACCTTCACAGCCAGCTTCTGACAAGCAAAATCAATAGGGAAGTCAGCAGGAAGTCACAAGTCATGGTCATGTGATATTGCACTTAATGACCGCAAGTTATTTGCTTAACAACCACAGTCAGAACTGACATTAAGTTGGGTGCAGTCACATGATGCTTCACTTTGCAACCACACTGATTAGCAACATAGTGGCTGGGCCCCAATTGCTGTCAGTAAGTGAGGACTACCTGTATTGGAAAGTATCTGCAATGTACCCTCTTCAACCAAACATAACACCTACTTGGACAGACATCACTGCTGACAAAGTGATTTGCTATATCGTTCAAACAGTAACCTCTGGCCAATTTTTCTTTTCAGACTAATTCCTTGCAAGACCCACCCCGTCTTTTCTGAGAGGGCAGAGAAAATTATATTCTTACAGATCTACCTCCAGGAGAAGTAACATGTCTTAGGCTATCTTCTCATTTTCCTTTTCTATCTTCTTCTAGACATTCCTTAATAGATTCACAGTAATTTATAGATGACATACAACTACTTGGAAAGAAATAGATATGTTTTCTGAAAAAGCCTATTTCTGGATTTTGACACAAATAGAAATAAAAATAATGTCTATTGTCAAAGAAAGCACATTTTGGGATGCTATACTAAAAACACACACCCATGAATTATCAGATTACAGTGTCATTAAAAAGAGAATATATCCTCAACACTTAACTGAAGTTTGCAAAGAAAGGCTGCTTATCTTAGCAATGAATAGTTTTATGTTATTAAACTGACAAAGAAGTAGCCTCAAAAGGACTTGACAACACTATTATATCATTTTTAAACTTGTTGCAATTAGGAACCTCTCAATCTCAATGATAAACTAGCTGCAGGAAGGCAATTTTCTCTAATTCTCCACTGCCAACTTGATCCATCCATCCACTCTCATTTTGGCAGCAGTTGTTTACATGGACAAGATGACAGGCCTTCTCAGTGGCAGCCCCCACACTTTACAACTTTTTATCCCCAGAAAATTGTAAATCTCCCTCTCTTGCAGTTTTTAGAAGAGAATCAAAGGCTGTTTTATTGCACCAAGCCCATCTGAATATTGCTTGTGTCCATTGGGGTTGACTGGTTTTCTTTACTCTTTGTAACTTATCCAGACAAAGCATTGAAGAGGGTTGAAGTATGAGACCGACCAAATTATCACTAGCAACTGAAGATCAGTTCATACTAAAAAAATTGATTACTTGTCCCTCTCCAAAAAACCAAAAACCAGGCACAGAATAAAAAATAAGAATGAAGCTTGAGAGTTAGTCATGTCCAAAACCACTGTCCATAGCTTCCCGTGAAGAATGTACACATAGCCTTCATTTGAAAACTGCTGCTTCATCGCTATTTTTAGGATGTGCCAAATGAAAGCAAACAAACCAGCTTTCCAAGGACTAAATGGCCATTTGGAAGCCATTTTAATGGCCTCAACAAAGTGGCTTTGTTAAAGCCTCTTGTGATAAAACCTATAAACGCTTCTAATACGAACTACATTTTTTGTGAATTACTATATTGATATAGCTGCTTGAATTATGTCATACCATCCCCCAAATGGAATAACTACTGCATTTATAAATTGCATTTCAAAAAAATCTAGAATTTTAAACCAAGGGGCGCAGGTGAAAAAAATATAAAACATTTACAAGAGCTAGATGAGCTGGGCAATTTTTTCAGCCCTGGGGTCATATGCGATGCTCACTGATGAATTGGCAGCTTGAACACTTGCATAGATGAGAACAGGAACAAAAGCCTTACTCCTAACCAACGATCTCAGGACATCTGGGATTGTGAGAAAATAAAAAAATTAAAGTAGCTCCTTTTCCTTCTGACTTATATTGGAGCTTATTTTCTAAAAGGTCCTATTCCTAAAAAGACTCATGACCACAATATCCATTCAGCCCCGAAGCCAGGACTTTCCAGCTTTGCTTCTGAGAAGGTTTGAGTTTTGCAGGAAGAGACCACTTTTCTGCATAACCAGTAGGGACTCCAACATCTATGTATTCAAAGAAGTAGAATGTCCCAGGTATCCACAAAGGGTCCCAAGTTTCCCATCCTAGGCTTAAGTGTCTCAAAAGGTCTTCATGTGTCACCATATATTCACCCATCTTACCTCATTTGGCAGTGGAACTCATTCAAACATTAGTTTGCCACACCTGGAGAAGGCCACCTTTTGATTGTATAGCCCTAAGCCATTTAGAGGTAAGAAGACAAAACCAAACTCTTTAAAGGAAGGACAGCAGTGATCTAATAGTTAACTGCACTCTGTTCTCAGTTACAGAAGCACACCAAGTGATGAGGTCAATTATTCTCTTTCATCCAGCCTACCTCACAGAATTGTTGTGGAAAAAGATAGGAGGAAGGAACACAATGTATGCCCTCCTGAGCCCCTGAGAGATGGGATATACATATAAAAAATGAATACATGGGGTTCTGAAATTAAAGTTTGCTAGAATACAGGTAAATATGATAAAAATATCCAGCATTAGTCCACAATCTGGTTTGGACGATTGTCTGGTTTTGAACTATTTTCAAGGCCCTACCATTTATAGCCCATTATAGTAACCTAAATCACTACAACAGTACCAACCACAACCATGCTTCTTTTCCTATTTATGATAGTTGGTCATACCTCCTTTTCTTGCCAGCATTCTTTCAATTACTAGTTATAGTCTACCTTATGTATTCATTCATTCAATCTGCACAGCCATCCATCTCAAACAAGTGACTCTGGGTGGCAATATTAATGTTCCAGCCTAAGCAATATTCCTTCTCATCTTGTTCTTCTAAACCCTTTTTTATACCAAGGTGTTCTTTGTTATTTTGCTGTTTTGGGGGGTTGGGAACCTTTTGAGAATATTTTCAGCAATTGTTTACTGATCAAGCTGAAGCCTATAAAAGTAGGGGAAACTATTATATTATGCAGGGCCAGAAGGGGGAAAAATTCCCCCAAACCCTTCCAAATCAAAGTACAATCTGTTTAAATAATATTAAAGTAAGCAGTTCACTTTTTAAATGGCAAAGTGCCACTAATTCTCATCAAAAAATCAACATCCTTAAACATGGAAACAGAGCTTTATGGAAGAGAATGGAGAGGCTCTGCAACATGCATTGGAGAGGCTTTCTTCTTAACAAGTGAGACCAGATGTTTCAAAGAAGCTTTGAGAATTATCACTGGCCAAAGACAGACACCTTTGTCTTAAGGCTGAACACTTTCCCATCCACAGGAAATTACAATTTAGGATTAAGCCTTCAAAAGAATGATATGCAGCTGAAATTACCTAGTCCATTTAAACAGGTTGGAAAGCAGGTAGTCCAATATTGGCTTTCTTTTTCTACATTACACTAACTGTGGGTAGCAAAAATTATGAAATAATTTATCTAGAGTGTAAGAAATATCTAGAGTGTAAGAAAATTTGGTTAATAAAGATTTAGCCAATGCTCATTTGATTTATAAATGTAATTCAAGGGATGATAGGGTAGTGATAGGCCATCTAATACCCTTTTGACATTTCTATTATCCACCTCAACCAGCTTGCACAATGGCAAAGGACTGTGGGAGCTGTAGTTCCAAAGCCTTGTCCTTGCAACAGAAACTGATCAATTGTAAATCAATCTTTCAGTGGCCCTCTATATGTTTTTTTTTAGAAACTTCACCTTTCTTCTCTTCACTCAGTTCTTTCCTTCTCTCAAGCACCTATTCTGCTCTTGGGGGAGCAGTATTTGCGGAGCTCAGTATTTTTCCTCACTATTGGGTCTTTTCACACTCAGGACTTCTAGCCATCCTGTTCACGATACATAGACATTCTCTCAGGTTTCTATACCACAGAAACACACCATTCATAGCTACTTTGTTGGAAGAAGTAGTAAAAAGAAATCAGCTTGGATAGAAGGTTTCCCCACAAGTCTATCCTTTGACTCAGGAGATGAATTGGTCTCTCTTTGGAAGTATCTCTTCTTCAGCTGGAGCACTGATTCATGACCCATAGCATGTCTATTAGTTGGGAAGCAGGGGAGGGAAATTAGTTGGTGGCATGAGCTGGCTCTCTGCCTGGAGCTGCAATTTGACACATTAATCAGATTTTATTTTAATTTTTGCACCTGGAATTTAATACAATATCAGGAAATCTGTATGGTTTGGATGATAAGGTGATTTTGTTCTTCTACTGATTGTTAACCATTATAGACAGAGATGCATGCATATCCTCTTGTAAAGACTCTTCTGTTAGTAAGACTCAGCTTTTTTTATGGCTTTGCTGAAAGACAAAGAGCTTCTTGACAAAAGGAAACTACAGGGCAAATGGTCCACAAACTGAACCAAGATATTCTCCAAAGTATGTATTTTTTATATGCTGATAAAATAAATAGAAGTATATTGCCCTCTTTTACTGAAAACCTTTATCTCGTGTAAAACCAAACTACGAATGGTCTATATATCCATTCCATTTAGTCCTACATAGATTTATTTAATCACCAAACAAAACTTGACCTTACAGTATTCATAGTTACTTCTAGGTATGATTATTAAATTCAGTAAAGTCTACTAAAAATACAGATACACAGAATTACTGTTTTAATTTATCCTATCCCATTTCAACAATTTTGAAGAAGAAAGCTTCAAACACACATCTGGTTACAGAACATTCAAGTACAATAATTAATGTAATGCTACCTAATGTAGGTGAAGGCTAGTCACATTTAACAAATACATGAAAGCTATGCCTACTGATCATAAATGATTTTTTGAGGCTTAAAGAAAACATACTGTTTAAAATGACTTGCTAGAAAAGCAAACAGCAGGAAAATATTGCTGCTGTCAAATCCCAATTATGTGCATCCTAGCTTTGCATTTTTACTGGACAAGATGAACATCAGTAATCAGGTTAGAACATGATTGCATATGGTGCAGTGAATCACACATTCAGGACTACCTTAAAACAATGTTGTAAGATTAAAATGGAAAATCCACTCAATTCTTTGGAAAACAAATTTAAACCAAGGTTCAAAGATGAAAAAAACTTAAATGTTGAAAAAACACTACTAAAGTAGGTAGTTGCATTTTAATAGCAATGGAGCTAGATAACATTCATATTTCAGATGATTTTTTAAAATGTTCATATAAAAAAGCCATTTTGCTATCCCTTGTCCATAAATCAATCTTTACAGATTTTTCAAATATATACTTTGGGATAGCCATACACACACATGCACATACCAAATACAATTAATATTGCACTCCAAAATTTTATGGAAAAATTAGCTAAAGTGTATACATGCAGACAAATATCCTCCCCCAAAAAACTTTCTGAGTTCTGCAGTTTATACTGTGCAAGATGCAGAGTTGTGTTTTCTCAGCCCAAAACTGGGTTAATGCTAGAATAGGACTTTGTTATCATTAGAATGGCACTTCTCCATTTATTCTGAATTATTCAAAATATTCAAAGTGCAGCCTTAGCACATTCTTTCAAATTAAATGACTCACTAGAAATTCTTGCTATATAAAACACTGATTGACCACCTACAAAAAGCCATTCTAGCTTCTGAGATCCGATATCCCTTGTTTCAATGGCTTGCAAAAAAACATTTCAAAGATAATTTGAAAAAGAAGTGTTTTGGGCCCTCTGCCAGTTCAGCACTTCTCTGCAACTCATTAGCACAGGGTTTTTCAGACTATATTGCTTGGAACCCATGGGTTCTATGAGAACTTAATGGGGTGCCATGGTAAACATAAGGCAAAAAAAAATCATTCAAATTCAGTAAATTTTCTGTCACTAGATCTTTGCCTTTTGCTCAGAGATTCCACGGTTAAAAAAAAGAAAAACTAAACCAAGATTCTGTGTCTTAAATATTTTTTAAATGTTAAATATTTTTTTAAAACCCTTCATTAAAAAAGCCATTTTTCTCTGGCTGCTGTGTGAGCTTAAAAATGTTGTGGCTGCATTAAGATTCCCAAGAATTTAAATGTGTGAATTTCTTTAAACAGCTACAGTATTATTTTTTTCCAGACTAGATAGGCAGCTTGAAAAATGATGGGTTTTTTTAACAAATAGTAAAGAGATGCTGGACTTCTTCTAAATCTAAAGCACTTTTTTCATACTATTCTGAAGCATGAACATCAACAAATCCATTTGAATCTACCTTAAACATCATACAGTTAGATTTGTAGTGTGGGTGGCATAGCAAACTGCAGACCTAGAGAAACATGAGGTGTTTCAATTTGATTTTATGAGAACCTCCATAAGCAATTTTAGATCTCTGGACAAAGCAACTGGTTCTTGGAGGAGAGCTAGGCGAGGTGGGGAGAAAACAAAGCCTCCCTCAAATCAAGTCTAGGAGCTATATTAATATATCTATGCTGTTTTTTAAAGGAAATAATTGGAAAGCAAAGAGAAAGTGGAGTAGAAAAATTAGAAAGATGGTCTGCAGGCATTCCTCAGTCGTGTTTGGGTTAGGTACCATACATTAAAGTCTTTGGTTCTGACCACAGGACCACAGAACACACAACAGATTCCTTCTAAAAAACATAACCCAGAACAGAACTAGGAGATACTTCACCCAGTCATAAGATGGAGCTCTTCCTCAAATAAATATTACAGATGACCCTAAAAATTGCTCGGCCTCAGAGAAGTTTCAGATTTTTTTTAATTTGTGGAATATTCTTGGATTTTCTTAATGTAAACAAGTTTTTCCTTATTGGGCCTTTTAATCTTCTAGTTTTATAGCTAGTCCTTGGGACTGAAATTTCCATTGTATGTCGGTGCACTCATAAAGTGAATTATCATGTGACTGGACCCTATTTTACAACCATTTTACCATGCTCATTAAGCAAATCACCTGGTTAAGTGAATCTTGCAGTCATTAAGTGAATCCAGTTTCCCCAATTGAGTTTGCTTGTCAGAAGTCACCTAGGAAGGCCACAAATGACATGGCAATCACATGACTGCAAGATGCTGCAAGCATCATAAATGCATGCCGGTCACCAAGCACCTGAATTGTGATCACATGACCCTGTGGATGGTGCAACAGTCATAACTGCAAGGATGGGTCATAAGTCACTTTTTACAAAGGCTGTCGTAACTTCAAAAATTTTTAAACAAATAGTCGTAAGTCAAGGACCCCCTGTATTGTATACAGCATGCCAAAGCGAAAGGAATATGGCAAAATTAAAATGGGAATCAACTAAAACAATGTTATGGTCATATGATATTTGACAGAACTTCTGAAAGCCAAAATACCACCTCTCGGTGTATTACATTCTGAGCACAAGCACTGCTTGAAAGAAACATCTGAAGAGTTAGAAGATGGTCAAACAGCAATATATACAGCTATAGCAGGTTGGATGAGTTTGTATATGTGTACGAAATACCACACAAATAATTCATGTAATGTATTAAATCCAGAAGTATGTAGGGGAAACAAAACAGAAAGCTGAAGACAGGGTTGGCACATTATATTTTTCAGGACATCTCCTGAAAGATGAACTGAAAATCTCCAATAACATTTCACGTTAATATAAACAACAGGAATGAATGATGAGGAGGATAAGAATAAATAACTCTAGCAATTGACCAAAACATAATTTCTTCCAGAGTCGTTTAAAAAAAATCAAGCTATGTTATATACTCAGATTTATTATATACTACAACAATACATAATGCATACAGTACTCCAGGATTTGGTCAGGCCTGATTCTGTGGAAATCTTCAAACCCCAGATGACATTTTCTTTAAAAACAGTATTTTTAATCCTTTTGATCACATCAATTATAATAAACCTCCTCCCCAAATTAAATTTAAAAAGAAACAACTGGTCCACAATTATATGTTTTATTGCTTGTGATTTCCAAGCCTCTTATTGCAAATATGCTGCACATTAGTGCAAATGTCAGTAAGATAATAAAACCAAACAAATTAAAATGGCCATTTGTTATGTGGCAGTAACATAAAAACTGCTTAAAAACCACGCAGTTGTGTTGCCACTCTGTATTTGGAAAGGTTTAATCCCACATTCTGTTCAGATACAAAGCCTGGATCCTAGCATATGACTACACAGAGTATTCCATCTTCCAATATGTGCCTGAAGTTGAACGGCATTTACACTGGAGGCTGCATGCATCTGCCACAGGGAGTGAAGAGTTCACACGCTGAAGCTTCTCTCATAAGCAGCCCGCTCTCCAAGGATTCAGCAAAGCAGCCTTAAAATCAATAGCCAGCACATCAAAACTCTAACTTCTGCATATAAACTTACAACTGCATACAAATTATAATAATCAAGTCACAAAAGTTACTAAACCACCAGCTACAGCTACATTCCCAATAGCATACTCATATTTGGAGCACTATAAAAGCACAGGAAAATTACAGAACAAGATGATGCCCTTCTTAAATCTTTCATGCTAGGAAAAAAGTGGTGGGAGGGAGACTTGTAGCACCAGTGGCAAAAAAATGAAGGAAAGGCAAAGCATTTATAGTGAGTGTATCAAAGAATATAGTGGTGGATAATAGCCAGGCAAACCCGTATTTCAGATAGTCCTCGCTTACTGACTGCCTTGTTTAGTGACCAACTGAAGTTGTGATGGTTGAAAAAATAGCTTTGCAACCAGTTCTCACATTCATGGCTCTCATAGTGTCCCAAAGTCATGTGGTCGCCATTTGAGAGCTTCACATCTAGCTTCCAACAAGCAGAATTAATGGAAAATGCGGAACTGAAATCACAAATTGCGGTGATGTGATGTTTCACTTAACAACTACTGTGATTCGCTTAACGACAAAAACAGAAATGACGTGAGTCTGGCATGTTCATGTGACTTTTCACTTAGGGATCCTGATGCTTAGCAATGGAATTGTGGGTTCCAACTGTGGTTGGGAACCAAGGATTACCTGTACCCCAGTTATGAAACACAGTCCTGTCTTCTCAACAACACCCTCAGGTAAGTCAGCCAGAAAGGCAATGACTGGGCTCGACTCACCCAGTGAAATAAGCTGAGCGAAAGTTCACCCTGAAGTTCCCTAGAGTTAAGTTAGCCTGACTTGTTAACCACTCACCTACAGTACTGCAGGATAGGAAAACGGCGCTCTTTAAAAAAACATCCTTATTCAAACCAAGTTTCCCACTAGGCACTCTCCAGAACTGTAGTACTCTAAAGACCACCATCCCTGTGTTGCCTGAAGAAACCTAGTCTAACACATCCCGATGGAGGAAATTTGGCATAAATAAAATTGAGGAGGAAAGGGATTCATTTCAAGTTATTATTCATAATTCTCACTTAAAGCCAAAGTACTGCTACTTTCCAGCAAGGAAGAAACACCCCCAAACTCCTTATGTCCATGAGACATGACAAAGTAATTATTGCAATAATAACAATCAAGAAATATTTGTACAACTGAAACACATTTTCTCTGTACAAATGTTTATAAAGAGAATGAATTCAAAAGAAAACCAGAAATTAGGCTCAGCTCCCATATGGCTACCTTTGCGTATAGCTTTTTGCCCTCCACAGTTCTGACCGTTTAACATAGCATGATTATACACATGCACTCATGAGTATTATCCCAAATATGGGAATGACTTAATTTTTCCTCACAGGATGCTAGACATTTGAAACCATTATGTATAAAAGGCATTGTTTCTATTTTAAACAAAACGACAGAGGAAGAAACTTAACAATTGCACTGCATCTCATGTTGACTATGCTTGACTTGGTTAAAAATAATTGCTATATTCGTTTCTCTGGATAAGTCATTTTTCCCCAGTTGAATTTGTCCTGAGATGCACATTCAGCAAAATTCTGTGTCAAGCCCATTCGAAATAGGAAGTTTTAGAGAACAAAGTAACATTACAAGAAGCAGCCAGATTATCAGAGCAGAGTTCGCTTTCTGAGATTCAAGGGGAAAACTTCTGTCTTAAACTGACCCAGGCTTAATTTTTTTGTCCTCATCATGGAGCTAGACAAAGAAAGAAGGAAAAAGTCACCTGCTGCAATATATCCTACTCAGCTAAGACAGGCAACCGAGGCCCCGCCCTATTTGGAATCTGGGCTGTTTTGTTTTCTTGCCAATCCAGCTGCACATCGCAACGCACACTTTTTCGGCACATTAAATCAGCAAACAAAAAGACCGTCCTGCTTTGCCATCCGAAGCTGCAGTTGCAGGAGCGCTGCTTTAAAATAAATTCCAATGAATTCCAGTAAGTGGTACTAAAAAGAAAAGACACATGGAGAGGGCATTAAATAATACTGCAAAATGAGGAAGATCTGAGTAGAAATGGACCCTTGAAAAGATGCAATCCTAGGCTGGGCTAATCAATCCCAGTCTCACTGGAGTTCCGTGGGATCTACTCCCAGGAAACTGGAAATACAACAACGGCCTGAGTTCGTTTAGCTGTACTATTACATACAATAGTACAGTTAGGAGACAAGTAGTATGCAATCACTAAGGTTTCTTGTTTGAATTAAGGAATCACATCTTAAAGTGTTTAGAACTGGGTGATACATGACAAGTAAATACTTGCATATGCATATAATTTACCATTAAATATTTTCAAACTATAAGGCATTATTCCCACAGAAGAATAATTCTATTTTTGCTGTTTACCTTT
>JANHZU010001723.1:29118-39307 GCA_032468055.1 Acrochordus granulatus
GTCATCCAAGGGACCCTCAAGAGTCTTCTCCAGCACCACAATTCAAAGGCATCCATTCTTCGATGCTCAGCCTTCCTGATGGTCCAGCTCTCACAGCCATACATCACCACTGGGAAGACCATCGCCTTGACCATGCGGACATTTGTCAGCAAGGGGATGTTTAATATGCAGTCTAGATTTGCCATAGCTCTCCTCCCAAGGAGCAATTAATTAATTAATTAATTAATGCATTGATTGCTTTTAATTATTCATTAATTTACTGATGCAATATATTAATTGCTTTGAATTCACAATAAACTTATGAATGGTACCCTTTTCTATCCAAGCTCTCTAAAAACAATAACAATAACAGACTCCAGTGGAAAGAACCTGTTCTCCAATAGTCCAAACACACGACCATCAGAGATCAATTACAGTGAACCGTAGTCTTTCCCAGTGGTGGTCACTGGATATTTGGATCTTAGAGGCAATGATCCTTCTGATTAAGGATTTTCAAAGTCCAAAATATCTGGAAGACACTAGGTTGAGGGGTCTTCATTTGCCCCAGTCAAGTTGTTGATGGACGTCGTGCACATGACATAACAGACTATCTGGCCTTGCCTAAGATTTTGGGCCAGTCTATCAACAGCCCTCATCTGCCTTTTCCCCACCTTTTGCTCAAATGGAAAAATCAAATTATCCTTCTCTTCCATAAACTAGGGCCATATTATTTCCAGTTCTATAAATAACCTAGCCTTTTTAGATATGTATTTAGGGCAATAGTCAATAGGAAAAGCCTAGGAAGCCATGACAGACCAGGAAAAAATATTCATTTGTTATATCAGTGGTAAAAATAACCTGCCTTTTCTTCTTTACACATCTCCCCTCACCCACACACATCAGTCTTTTGATCTGGGGAGTAAATTATATCTATTCTGTCAGGGAGAAAACACACAAAGCTCTTTTGACATCTCCTATTCATGCTCAGAAAGAACACCTTTCATTCTTTTCCTGCGAAAAGCCAACAGTAGATAACTATCTCTCTCCTTCCTGCCATTTTTGAAATTCTCTTTGAGATATTGATGTCATGATAGATGAAGAGACCTGCAACATCTGCAACATCTGACAAGTGAAGTTTCACTCAGTGTTTCAGGCTCCCCTTACCTTAAGACAAAAACTGTGGCACTCACATCACTTTGGAGAAGGACAACTCGCATAACTCAAGGACTGACTTTTCTCACCAGCATGCTCAATATCAGGAAGATGTTGGTCAGAGTATGGTGATGCAAGCCTGGTTCCCTTTGCAGATGCATTGATGTCGCATACGTGTCCCAAAGGAAAAGGGATTCCATTGCAATGTTCCCTCCGCCACTTTGATCCCATGACTACCATGGACACTTAGCTTCTCACAGTTTTATCCTTATTGTTTAATCCACACATATTTAACCCTTCAAGTTTTGAAAATGAAAACTTGACTTCTCGAGAAACGAGGTGGCTTACTCATCCCTGCGATCGATCCCAATGCCATGTGGTTCCCATTCCACCCCAAGGCTCACCTGCTGACTCTCTTAGAACCAGTTTCTTGCAACCAAGATATTTGCATCGGGGGGATTCAGTTTTGAATTCTGAAAATAATATATCCGTTCTGCCAGAGGTGGGCAGCTTGGTGACTCTACAGGTACAGCGGACATATACCTCCCAACACCCTTTCCCATTATGCAGGCTGCCTAGAGCTGATGCTGATTATAAATCAGAAATATTTGGAAGCCACAAGTCTCCCAGCCTTGAACATGGCTTAGATGCAAAAGGTTTACAGGATGATTTTCTCCCCCATGATCTTTACACCTAGGAGAAACAATTTCAGAAAATACTAACACATGTAATATAATAAGATAAATCACATGTAATATAAGATAATTTCTCTCTAAAGTAAATCTAAATTCTTCTTATCTGTAGAACTGATGACCAGTTTGCCACAATATTTCTATAATGTTGTAAGGAAATGCAATTTTTGTAGTGAGTAGCTAAAGCTAACAACAGCTCTCTTTGTATAGAGGAAGCAGTTCCTTACCCTATCTATTTTTATGTATGTATTCTTACAAAATATAGGAATACAGCCTGCTGCAAAGAGAAAAAAAAAGCTGGAAACTCAGCCCCTATTTCCAACAATTCCTCCGGGTTCCTCACAAACTCCACCCAGATGCTTCCAAAAGAACAACATCTATAATGGCAATCACAATCTTTGCTTGCTTTCAACTTAATTATCCCCACCAATTGATCATTTAGACTGCCCATAACGTGGATTCACATTTCTAAATACTCCATCACAAAAAGTTTCAGCATATTGACTCATGTTTAAATAATGCAAAATGTGCACTGAAACCCCTTGACGAATGCTGTTATCAGAGGTTCCTGGATGCTGATATTTGGAGATCCTGAATTTTAATGAAAAGATCACTCAAATGTACCCGTGTGTGAGAGAGAGTGTATGTGTGCGAGGGAGGGAGGGCAAGAAGGACACGCTCGTAAACAATTTCTGTTCAAGTGAATCATCTCTTCCGACAGAGAGCAACATATTAATATCCTTGCTTATCCACAAAAATTGTTTTGTAGCCTCTAAGGTAGACTGTCAAAAGATGCTGCAATTTATTTGTAGCTTGGTGGTGGGTTTAAAAACAAAAGTTATTTCTCTGTGTACCTTTCCGTTCTCATAGAAATCTACTGTAGATAGCAAAGCGCAATATGATAGTGACTAAGCGTTCATCTCTCGGGGGTCAGGGTAGTCAGAGAAAGGGGGAACATTGAATTATTATTATTATCATTAAAATATATTTGGCTACCCATCTCTGGGTGATGATTCAGATTTACAGGTGGGAGAAAAATGTCAGATGATGCTGAAGGGTCAGTTGAAGGGTGAGATTCAGAGACCTGCAGAAACTTTGTCTCTCCTCAAACAATGCTACTTGTAGGTGGGGTGATAGTCTACTTGAGGCAAAGACATTCTCTATTGTTTCCCTTCTCCTTCGGTTTGGTGAAAGGGGACTTGGGTTAGGGTTCTTCTCTCCAAAAAGAGAAATGAGCAATTTATGTAGGAGTGTGACACTCTGGGACTTACTCAGTAACATGTAGCCAAGAGATTTGTGTGAAAGACCTTCTATTGTGCAATCATCTCTTCAGCTCCTTGGCTTCTTGTCTTCCAAGTGACAGGCGGCCTCCCTGACTTCCCACACTTTCAAACAATTCCAAGGAAAAAGGAGGAAAATCTCTCAGGAGCGGTTTTTTTAAGCGTGGTGTGACTGTTACTATTATGAGGGATTTGTGTCCTTGAGAAATTGTAGAAGGTTTTGCCTTCCTTTGGAGAAATTCCCAGGATATCTGCCCACAAATTGGGTGGTGAACCTCAAAAAAGCTGTTAGCTCTAGAGCATCCTTTCTCAAACTTAGCAACTTTAAGACCTGTGGACTTCACCTCCCAGAATTCCCCAGCCAGCACCCATCTTAAAGTTGCCATGTTTGAAAAACACTGCTCTATGGAAAAGCAAGGGAGATATGACAGCTAAGTTCAGGTCCATAAGGAAAAGCTTTTTCATGGCCCTAGAAACTAGGACCAAAAACAGCAGATATTAAGTTGTCCTCTTTCAAATCAACGGGCTTGGCCAGATGAAGTCACCACAGGGTACTCTGATATTAGCCACATGGCTTCCAAACCAATACAACAAAAAAGATGGAAATTCAGTGTACGCTCTCCAAAAAGACCATAAAAACAAAAAAGAAAGACAAACTCTGTATTCTAGAAGCTGGAGGAGGCAGAAGAGTGCTGTCAAAAATACAGCTGTGCGGTCATGGTGGGAGAACTCAAGACTTGCAAAACAACAACTTTGATCATTACTTTTAGCCCTGAATCTGTTTACAATGAAGGAGCCAGCACCAACCTTGGATGATCTCAGTAAGCTAAGTTGTGTAGAACGTGGCTGGTACTTTTACACCACAAGGAAAGAGTTGGCAAGAGTTGAGAAAACACTCCCGAAGGAGTCAGTGCTAAACCACCGCAGTTCTGCTGCCAAGGAAACAGTGTGGGCCCTTGCCATTACTTTGAGTCAAACTCAACCAGGGGTATCTTCAGGGTGTGGTCTAGTTAAAAAAGTCTCGTAAAAAAAGTCTTTTCATAGACAACTCCAGGCGGTGAACATATTTAACACACCTTTCTCATCTTATTGTCCCCACAGCAGCAACCCTGTGAGGTGAGTTGGGCTGAGAGAAAGTGACTGGCCCAAGGCCACCCAGCCAGCTTTCGTGGCTAAGGTGGGATTAGAACTTTCAAACTCCCAGTTGTTGGTTTGTTACCTTAACCACTAGCTTTTCAAGCTGTCATGCTTTGAAGATTTTGCTGGAACCAAAATATCCTTTTTTTCTTAGCTGATCTTATGATAAAGCACCCAAGGAACGAGATTTCATTCATTCATTCATTCATATGTATTAGCTGCCCAACTTCAATGTATTCTGATGATCTATACCATTCTTCAGGAACTAAGGACCCCCCCTGATTCAGAAATTTCATTTTTCCTAAGTCCTCCTTTTTACTACTAGTAAATAGAAGTAAAAATATTGTCAAGACTGCCCTTTCCAGCTATCCTGACATATGCCTCCTATTGTGTTTATACGAAAACCAGAAATCTTGATCTAATTTTAATTTTAATTCGCCCTTTTTCGGTGATTAATTCAGAGCTTAACCCTTGGAGAGTTTGTGGGTTGGTGGGCTCTCTTTCACTCCCTTGCTAGACCATATTTGATGGAAACGCAATTGAAATTTAGCATTTCCTTTGTCTTCAGTGTCTGTAGAAATGTTCTTGGGAGGCAAATAAAGCCTACCTTTCCTCTAATTTCGACAGAGCAGGAGTAACTGACCTGGCCAGTGCTCAGGATCAATGGAATCTTGAAATTATGTGAGTAATTCCCATGAAACTTCCACTATTGCTCGTAACACATTGCCTTTCAGTGCAGTTGATTCATCTAGTCAACCGCTCATGAATAACAGAATCCTATTTGGAGGTCCTCTAGTCCAACCCCAAGCTCTCGAGATGTTTTTGAAATCTGGAGACACAAGTTCATGTGTGAACCATCCCTATATTAGAAAGTCTCACGTTCCTTAAAAATACTTTGGTTTGAGAAAATATTGGAGAAACGCGTCTTTCTCCTACAATTTGTCCTCCAAGTAAGTTTTTTTTAAAGAAAATGGGAAAGTAGCGTTCTGTCTGTCTGTCTGCCTAGCTATCTTGTATCTGTCTGTCTCTCTATCATCTATCTGTCTGCCTAGCTGTCGTTTATGTATATGTCTGTCTACTATCTATCTATCTATCTATCTCTATATATCTACAGTATATCTATATATACTCTATCTTTGGCTCATCTGTAGAAATGTAAACTCTTAGGAAAATTCCTGGCCGTTGAGATTATGTATTTCCAATTATTCCTCATTTTTACTTGTCATTTTGACTCATTTTTCAAGAGAGGCTCAAATGAGAAGTCAAATTAAGCTTGCGGTATGTTTTTTGGGTGCAACTTTTTCCCTTATGAGTAGCTCTGTTCACAACTTCAGACACATGAGTAGAGATTGTGAAAAGCTGAACAGGAAAATACACTGCACTGCTCGGTGACCAACATTCTCTCCTATGATGGGGAGGCAAGAGAGAAATATGATATAAGAATTTTTAAAATAGCCTGGTGTATTCTACAGATAGAATCAGAGAATTATAGGGCTGGAGGGGACCTTGGAAGTCTTCTAATCCAACTCCCTGCCCAAAGCAGGAGTCTTTATAAAACTCTAGGCCTCACCATGCCCATAATTTTTGGAGACAGAACAGCCATACATGCAGCCGTACAAGGAGTGAGACAACCTTGTGACAGTGACTCATGACCTCATCATCCTTGTCTAGACTATTGCAAAGTGTTCGACTTGGGGTTGCCCTTGAAGACCACCTAGAGGCTAAAATTGGTCCATAATGCAGCTGACCAACTGTTGGCTTGTATATATATATATATGTCAACATAAGCACATGACAGTTAGCCTACCCTCCATGGAAGACATATATATTGAGAGGGTCAAGAGAAGAGCAGAGAAGGTATCTGCAGACCCCTCTCACCCTGGACATAACTTGTTTGAACCTCTTCCCCCTGGGTGCACTATAGGGTATTGCAAATTAATACAACCAGACACGGGGACAGTTTTTCCCCCATGCCATCATTCAGCTGAATACTTGACTCACACAATTTGACAGGACACAAAGTGCAAAGAATTCTAAATTAGCCCAGAAGTAGAGTGTAAAGCGTATACATATCAATAGAACATGGTTTTAATTCTACATTTACCATATTCCTTTTCTACTATCTGCATACTTTGGATGCACACTTTACTGTTGAATACATAACTTTGTTTATTTGTTACATTATTATTTTATCTACTGTTTTCTTGCAAGTACACTGAGAGCTGCTATACCGGAGTCAAATTCCGTGCATGTCTAACCATGCTTGGCCTACAAAGTATCTGAATCTGACACAGGCTCTGAGCATTGTAGCTCCTGAGTTCAAGTTACACAAAACTATTGAGTGAGGTCATCCATCAGCTTGGGATCTGGTACACCTAATTGTACATCTCAACTTCAGGCTGTGCAGGTTACTCTGTCAAAGTACTAATCCAGTTGGCCCCAGCGTACAAACCCTTATGATTATTTTAAGCCACCTAAGCATCCTTTTGGAATTGGGCACCCTGAAAATCCAATAAATAATTAAATACATTTCAGTGCTTTTACTCGATACAGTTGAATTCGGCATGGCATCAAAGAGTTCGCAGGGCTGTCCTTTCCAAGCAGGTTTGGCCCCACCAATGTACCTTCTGGGAGAAGTTATTCATCTTTCCCCGTTTTTATGAGATGAAGCGTTGGAGCCTGCAGCTGCTGGCTTCTTGTTGGTGCCTCTGTCTTTTGAAATGGCCCCCTGGAAATTCAGTCAGCTGCCCCTCCACTTCCATTCTTGGCTTTTCCTTTAAGCTGTGGAAACCAAATGATTTAAAAAATGCTTTGGAGTTTGACATGATGTTATTGGCGTGTTAATTTGTTTGTGCAGGTGGAGGGTGCAGAACTCTTTTCCTTCTCGACGGATGGTTTTGGTCCAAGGGTACTGTGGACCGTGGATGTTTCATTGTTCTCCTTTGATGGTGCAGTGTGAAATGCCAAAATGGGCAGAGGCAGAAGCAGAAATGAGACAAAAAAACAGGAGAGGTCAAACTCCAAAATAATGCCAATGCTTCAAGGGCCCCTGAGGGGAAATACTGCCTTGCATTAAAATTGTGAGAGGGTCTTGGTTCACACCTTATTTGTCTAAGCAGAAAGACAATTGAGCAAAAGCTAAATCCTAGATGTAAATATGACTTGGGTCATTTCCTCCTGGTGGGAGAATTCTGATTTGTACTACAGGTATTCCTTGACTTACAACCACACTTGGGAATAGAATTTCCATTGCTAAGCAAGGCAATTGTTAAGTGAGTTGCGTCCAATTTTATGATCTGCTGTGGCTGTTAAGCGAAGCATGCAGTTGTTAAGCAAATATGGGTCCCCCCCCATTGATCTTGCTTGTCAAAAGCCAACTGAGAAGGGTGCAAAATGACCCCGGGATGCTGCAACTGTTCTAAATACACGACTGTTTCCAAACGCCCAAATTTTGATCATGTGACAACTGTAAGTGTGAGAACTGGTTGTAAGCCATTTTTTTCAGTGCTGTTGTAATTTTGAACTGTCGCTAAGCAAGTAGTTGTAAATTGAGGACGATATCTATAGCTGGATGTAGGGCTCACACTCACAACAGCTTTCCTTGCTAGGACTCTGTTAAGCAATCTCATGCAAGAATACATGAGATTTGGTGGTTTTGCCAGCTTTCACTCGTTTATTTAAAATTATTTCAATGGAGCGAGGAGGCTAAAGAATGATCGCTCTTCTTCGCAGAAGCATTGACTTCTTGGAGGACTTAAATGACATTTCATCCATCAAAGCTAATGCCGAAACAGGTTCTACTGAGAGCTGGCCTCTCTCTCGTCTCTCTGTCCAGTTCTGGAATGGGAAAATCCATCACAATTGGGAAAGGTCACCCTGTCTACTTTTGGGAAGATAAAGCAGCTCTGCAATCACGTGCTGGGTCTCGGAATCAACATTCAGATTAAGATTCAGATCCTTTATTGGCCAAGCACGGTTAGACACGCAAGGGTTTGACGCCGGTACAGCAGCTCTCAGCACACTTAAAAAGAATAATAACGTAGCAATAAATGAAATGTAAGTAAAGTGCGCATCCAAAGTATGCAGCAGTGTGCAAACCCATTAGGCAATTCTGGGTTAATTTTGAATTCTTTCAAAATCTTTGCATTTATCAACATCAAGTTAATCATCTCAAAGACTGGTTTTCCTCAACTGCCTGGCTGGTTGGTGTGCTTCTCTCAAAGGGAAGTTTTGGAATCTGCTTGCTTTAATATATCTACAGTACCTGCAGGGGTCCTTTTTTAAATTAGATGGACTGCCAGGGTTTCTCAATTTATCCCATACCAGAAGGAAAAGAGAATCTAACAGGTTAGGTTTGGAAAATTTTCCAGGAATGTCCATAAAGTATGTGTTGTCCCACATTGTTCAGACTAGTTAACCAAGTTAATTATTGTCTATGTAATTCTCATTCATGCAGGTCACGAGTACAGCAACAGGTTGCAAAACAAATTCCTCAAGAAAGGCAACAGTACTTTTATTTTTTTATTATTATTATTCTGAGGACATTTCATTTCCTATGTCGGAAGCTTTCTCAATTCAAAATAAATGGCTTCTGCCATCCCTCACCATTTATTTTGAATTAAGAAATTTTCCAGGATAGGAAGTGAAACATCTTCAGAAGAATAAAACTAAAATAATAAAAGTCCAGTTGCCTTTCTTGAGAAAATTTTTGCAAGTTAATGATTGTTTTGCACACAGACAAATTATTTGAAGGGGGGTGAGCAGTCACAGAGTGTGCATCAATTCAATTGTAACGTGTTGGGTTTGAGGCAAAAGGAGTTCTGTTATTTCAAAGGTGATCTTGTTTCTATTTTTTTAAAAAAATGAAATAGATCACACTTACTTTCCTATAAAATATCTATTAACTAGGAAACATATTTATGAGTCTTTGGTGTCTATTTAGGTTTTGAGCTTTATATTGATTGAAAGCACATTAAAATCGATCAAATTTTCAGGAATCAGAACCTGGCTGTTAATCTAATTGGAATTATTCATCCAATAATTATTTATTTGTTTGTGATTCACACAGGGAGTGGTGCAAGCTGAGAAGAGTGGTACAGGTTGAGTGGCACATTTTGAAAAGAGAGCACAAGAGATGCTGCATGGGTCCAAGAAGTCACAAGAAGGGGATGGTGCAGATTGGGGAGTGCTCAGGAGGGTAGCCAGGGCTGTGAAAGGTGTGGGGGGAGGTTCTTTCCTCCCTGTTTCTCCATTCTTCCTTCCTTATCTCCCTCCCTCCCCCTTTCTTCCCTTCCCTTCCCAGCATGCAGGTATGTGGCTTCTGCTGGATGGGGAATGGACCAAGGGATTGCAAGAGTGGCTGGGAAACTGTCACAGAATATTGAACATTAAGATCATATGATTTCAGCAGCAGCCCAGCAGCACTGAAGCAGCCACAATGTCCCCAAATTTCATTCTGTTGGGAGTCATGGGTCTCAGCTTGTGGAAGCATTCTGTAAATTAACCCATTTAAGGTAACTTGGTTCAAAAATTGTTGCCATATGATGCACTGTTTCACCCAGTTAAAAGGCTATAGAAATGAGAATTTTAGTCATATATAGATAGATTTCATTCCATACTTTGGTGTTACTAAAAAAACAGTAACGGGGTTTTTAGTTCTCAGCAACCATCAGTGCTGGCTGGGCAAATTCGGGGAGCTGAAGTCCCCACATCTTAAAGTTGCTGGGATTGAGAAATACTGCCTAACTTTTTCTGCTTGTGTTCTTCATAACTCACCTGACACTTTTCCTGACTGCAAAATTGCAGGTAGAGTTAATTGCAGGGAGTGTTTCCAGTTTAAAATGAGCATCCCAGTGAAAAGTGACAATAGAAACATCCCAAAATCATCAGGAGCACAAATTTCCCCCACCCCAACCATTAACATGAAAAAGAAATCCTTTCCTTAAAAAT
>JANHZU010001724.1:16819-31272 GCA_032468055.1 Acrochordus granulatus
TTTCTTCTCAGGGATTCTTGTCCACAGTAGTAGATGCAGTGGTCATCTGAATTAAATTCTCCCATTCCTGTCCATTTGAGGTCACTGATTCCTAAGATGTCGTCATTCAATCTCGCCTTCTCACGTTTGACCACATCTAGCTTCCCTTGATTCATGGATCTCACGTTCCAGGTTCCTATGCAATACTGTTCTCAAGAATAACTGTTTGCCTAATAGCTCAGAATGTTCACATTGATTCAGCTTGCTCAATGCAAACCAAATTATCTTCTCCAACACACTTATCTAACACACCTTCATGTCTGATGCTAAGCCCATCTCAGGATTATGATATTAGCTCTATATACATACTGAGAAGCTGTATGAAGACATACAGCTTCTCAGTATGTCCTCACAGAAAAGGTTACTGCAATACGCAGGGTCTACAGATTCACAAATGAGAATTGCTATAATCATTTGGTGGACAGGAGAAAAATCATGTTACAGAAGGGAGGGAAGTAATGTCTTAACTAATATTTATAGGCACATACTGTATTTAAGAAGAAAAAATCATATAAACGTAAGAGAGTTCTCATAATTAATTTGCAAAGCGATTTTTAGTATGCCAAATAAAAACATGCAAGCATAAGAAGACAAAGATTGTTTTATTCAAGGATTTATGCAAGGATAAAATATCAGCAAATGGAAACAAAATTGCAGTTAGGTCCCATTCCTAACTGCAAAAGATCCACAAGAAATGTGAGGTTATATTTGCTTAATTTAATCCAGAATTAGATGGTAATATCATGATGAATGAATGGAATTTAATTATAGTCTAGCAGAGTAGAATGGAATAATAATCCAACTTGTGCTAGACAGATAAAACAGATTAAATTGGCTCATGATTTCTTATCTAAAGAGCTTCAAATATTAAAGATATTTTTAGCAATAATCTGCCTTGATTGATACAGGTTTTTGTTAATAAGAGAAAAGAGTTCGTTAAATGATTCACTTTGATTTAACTCAAGCTTCTTTAGAAACATTTTGCTATTGAAATCTGGCAATTATTTCCTCATTCTTACCTGGTACGTGAGCTACTCTGGCATGGCAAATGCTGTCAAGTGCACAGAGGAGAAGCTACAGTTTGTATGATAATGGCTGTAACTAGGATGAGAATTACAACAGATTACTTATCTGTTGAAGGCGTATGACAAATCATGCTTTCTATGCTTCATTCCTTTGCCTGGCAAACCCAAAGGTGTATCATTCCAGATTGATATGGTAATTCTTTCCATTAAGTGTGCACTGATAAAGATACAAGCCAAGACCCATGAAGCTGGGCTTTGTATCCCCCCTTCTGAATTTATCACAAGGTCCCTTGAGGGCATTTAAACACAAAGGAGTGAATGTATCCACTGTTCCTCCATCTTTGGAGGCATGCATTAGGAAGACAAATGACTAATCCACCACAGCCAAATGTTGCACATTTCATGATTAAATACATGCTTCCCCAGACTTGGCTTCATTTGTTTTTTTCTTACAATGAAATATGTGCATGTTATGTTCTTATTATTATTATTTTGCATTGCTACATAACCACACACTAAAGTGCTGAAGGGATTTATTCAGAGAAAATCTCTCTTTTCAAGCCTAAATCAGAAAGGTTTCAGTTCAGAAATATTATATTTAATAAGAATACTTATTCATACACTGTATATAACTGTGTAGAGGAAACACAGGTTATATTCAATCATTTGTTCACCGTGGAATATGGTTCAAATATCTGGATGGAATAAAATCCTGTGTTTTAATTGTAGTTGAAAGGCTGTATTAGAAAAGTTTGCTTGTTATACTAAGTCATTTTAAAAAGTCCTGAGCAACCTTGCGTGTTTTTGCTAATATATGAAGGAAATAGCATCTGACCACGAATATCCATGGGTATAAATTCTGCATTCCAGTAATGACTCTCCTGAGCACAATAGCACAGTGCACTATTGTCCTATGCCCACAACCATAATCAGAAAGGAAACCCTGCAGGCATCAATACATAAAGCCAGATGTTCCATACCCCACAAGACCAAGATAAGCAAGAGGTGAGCAATGTCTTTTCATGTTGTTGACTGACTTTGGTTATTTTAAATACCCTTTGTGGATCAATTCATTATTGTCTAAAGTTGCTTCAAATATCTGCTGATGGCAGACTTTCCCCCATTCTACTTCTAGTATTGTAATCAAGTTATTAGAAAAGTTAACCATTCTTACAGTTAAGTATAATGTAAACACATAAAAACACCCTATGAATGTTTGCTGAAAGACTGAGATACATACACATCCTATTTTATCCATCCATTATTAATGTCTAAATTAAGCTACTGAAATTAGTTCTTTCCATTTGAAGATTTCCTAAAAAGTTCACTTAGCCCCCAAATGCAATCACTGAATTATTTCACAAGAGCCTTATTATAATGTCCTCAACATAAAATGTTCTTCTCGAGGAGAATTGTTTGGTGTTAATTATATGATTTTTTTTAACACCAAGTAAATATATTTCATTGGCAATTTCAGCATGGAAATGAATTTGTCATTTTTTTTCAGCTTTATTGTTCTTTCATTTCTATATTTGATAGATATCCTATTTTCTTATATTTCCCCTGATAATTTTATTGAAAAACAGCTTTAAATCCTTTTAGAAATACACAAGAGCATCTAAATTTAGATCAACATACAAACCCTATGATCAAATTCTTCCCTACTGGGGGTCTCTATTTATGAAGTTCAAAGTAAATTAACATCCACTTTTTGAACTCAGTAGGATAACACAAATCCTATATCCTTTCTCTATTCCTTCTCCATTCAAACTCTTACCTTCTAAAACAGCTTTATTTGTCCCTTAGAGAATCGGACTTGTCCCATTTCCCTTTTTAAAACAGAGATATCTAAACACACCCTCTGAAAAATTCTCTTCCTCGTAATTCATGAGTCTTTACCTTAATAATGTAGATGAGATTGACAAAGCAATTTGACAAGACAGGTTGGCTCTCCCCTCAATATTTAATATAATTCTCATTGTACAAGGACCTATGAACCCCCATTATTTGTCTAATCCTAGCAGACGTCAATGATGTGGTACAATCTGCAATCTAACATATTTCTGATCATTGCATGGTGATAATTGCAAACATGAGAAGAATCCTTTTTTGGCAATTCTAAAATAAACTTTTCTCTTTCTCTCTCTGCCTTAGAGATGGAAGACACGTGAGTGCCCATATGTCTATCTTGTACTTCACTTTTTGATTGGAAGAAGCAGCTGGTCAGGTTGCACTCACTTCATCCCAGAACTAAGTGAAGATTTACATATCTTTGGGATTCTGATCCACTAAGGGAAAATTGAGAGAAAGAGTGTTTTGCATTAGATGCAGCATGTTGGGAGTGCTTTGAAGGTATGACAACAAGTGGTTGTGCACCAGAGCTTGATGATTGACAAATACATGTATTTATTCATGTATTTATTTCAGCCAGCATATCTCCCAGATCACCTGAGTGCTCAGGTAGATTTACCATCTAAAAAGACAAGCTTAGATTACCATCTAAAAAGACAAGCTGTAGAACAAATAATAAGGGCAAAAGAGAAAATTGAAATTGAGGCTACAGCCATCTTAGAATTCTATCACATTGATAGTCTTGGGGAGATAAAAATAGTGACAGGCAGAGATAGTCAGACATAGAGTGAAACCTCCGATTGCGAGCCTAATCCATTCTGGAAGAATATTCTTAGTCTGAATTCGTCTTAAGCCGAAGCAAGGTTTCTCATAGGAAGCAATATAAAGTCAGATGATCCATTCCACGTCCCCAAAAATATTCACAAAAAAATCATTTTCAACAGAATTTAATGTAGAAATGATTGTCCCTAATATCTGAAACAAGTAACAATGATTAGCACACAATATAAAGCAGAAATAGAACAAATTAACCAGCACTTATGGATCCGCTGCGAGGCAGATTCTGGCCACCAGCTGCTGCTAAGCCAGCTGCTGTCTGGCAACCCCTGTTGGATCAGGAGGATCTGCTGCTGCCACCAGTCAAGACAAAATGGCCTTTTCCTTCTTCCCTCAGTAATGTCTTTCCAGGGGTCTTTCCTGGGCAGTTTGGAAAAGTTTCTCATCATAACTTGCCTCCATGCTATGAGAGGGGAGAAGAAGGGGACAGGCTATGCTGGGCGACAAGTGTGTGTGTGTGTTTGTGTGTGTGCGTGCATGTATGTGCATGCACGTGCTTTGAGAAGAGCCTTGAATGAATGGTGTGAGCCTTGAATGGTGTGAGAGAGAGAGACACACAGAGAGACAAGGAAGATGGAGGGTCAGTCTTCCTGTGCTTTGCAAAGAGTCCCGGCTGGCATGAGGGACACTAGAGGGAGGAGATGAGGGGAAGGGCAATTTCCTGGAAGGAGAATCTGGATCTGAGTCTCATGAGTACCTTCTCTTGAATGCCTTTCACTTAATTTATGCTTTTTACGCTGTGAGAGAGGAGAACCATTGGCTCCGTTGTGAGATTTCCCATGCATACTGATTCTCCAAGTATTGGATGTAATTTTTCCTTGGCTAACCTGCTGATTCCTCTCTGACAGTTAGCTGGTTATCCAATTACATGTATGGGCTGACACTGTAAGCTGAATCAGTTTGTAGTGAAGAATATCTGGGATAATGGTGTTAAATGCTGAGCTGAAGTCCACAAAAAGGACTGTCCTTAGATTCTTGGGGAGTCAAGATGTTGAGGATATATTATTGTCGTATTGATAGCATCATCTGCTGACCTGTTTGCCTGATAAGCAAATTGCAGAGGGTCCAAAAGCAGATCTGTGATGACTTTCAGATGGCCAGCATCAGCTTCTCAAAGTTCTTCATGACTACAGATGTTAAGCAACTGGGGTGTAGTCATTCAGCCCACTGATTGAGGTTTCTTAGGAACTGGGTTGATGGCAGAACATTTAAAGCACGAAGATATGTAGCACAGCTCCAGTGATCTATTGAAAATCTGTGTGAGGATAGGAGCCGATTATGTGGTACAGGTTTTCAGACAGGATTGGGTGCTTTTCTGATTTTTGAAGGAGACTTTGAACATCTTTTCCAGTATCACAGGTGGTGGAGGCTCGGGAGGGGGTGAGGACTCAGGAGGAGAGATGGATGTGGCTGTAGAGAAAATATCTGTACTTAATGCAATTGAAGTCAGGTTGTTAACAGTAGGTGATGGTGTCTGTTTCTCAGACCTGCAGTAGAACCCATTCAGGTCATCTGCTAGTTGATGGACTCAATAGCCAGTGATGTTTTGTAGGCTTCTCCACACAGAAGCAGGATCATTAGCTGAAAGCTGAAAATTCAGCTTTTCAGAGTAGTACCTTTTTGCTACCCTGATATCTTGATATTTTGCTACCCTGTTTGGAAGAAGATGGCACTGCAAATGGCAGCCTCGGTGAAACAAGCTCTCGCACTTTGTTGCTACCACCTTCTATAGATAGGTGGAGATAGGCCCCACTGCCACCAGAGCTGAATCATGATTAAAAGTCACCCAGCATGAGCAGACACAGAGCTGCCACCACCCAGAGATCCCCACCACCACAGCCCACCAACCATGAGAAGGATGAGCCAAAACAGCAGATAAAAGATGGGGCCACTAAGGAGAATCAAGAGAGGCCACTGGGGATGAACCACTGCCTGGTGGGGACAGGGAAGCCACTGCCAAGGAGGCAGCAGAGGAAGAAGAGGAAGAGGCAGAGGGAGGAGAAGAGAAGGAGGTTGCCGCCACCACTGCTGGAGGAGGCTGAGGAGGGCACTGCACCATCCCAGCTCCTTGCCCACCCAGCCAGACCATGCCCACTACCACTGCCAGCCCTCATTGCCCTGGCTATTCTCAGAGCACACCACGAAGGAGGAGATGGAGGCAAGTGCCTGGATTTCAGCCTCCAGCAGCTGTACCAGTAGTCCCAGCATCTCTTTTATATTCTGATGAACCTCAAGATGGCGTCCCAAATTGCATCCTCAGTGAAGCAAGCTCTTGTACTTTGTTACAATTCCACAGTCCTCTGCAACTTTTTGTGGGCTATATATTCCAGACAAGAGCTCCTTGACATTAGAAGGCACACTTTACTGTTGAATAACTAACTTGATGTTATTATTTATTTACTGTTATCTTGCAAGTATGCTGAGAGCTGCTGTATCAGAGTCAAATTCTTTGTGTGTCTAACTATATTTGGCCAGTAAAGTATCGGAATCAGAATCTCTTTTGTCAGTTTATTTCTGGCATGGTTATACAGAGCATATTCCCATTCTTGCAGGCTATTTCTTTGTCACAATGAAGCTGATTAAGTGGTACATATGCAAGGTTTTGGTAGACACACACATGTCTTCACAAAAGCTGACATACGATGTCACAGTATCAGTAAGTTCATCTAAGTCTGCTGAAGCAATTTCAAAGAGAGACAAGTCTAAACAATCAACAAAGGCCTGAAGCTTTAATTTTGCCCCTTCAGACTATTGCTTCACTGTTCTGCTCACAGGCTTTGAAATTTTACCTTTCTGCCTATAGGTAGGGATAAAGTGGATCATGTAATGGGCAGATTTGCCTATAGATGCATGGTATACAGAGTGGTACACACCTTTTATTGTAGTATAGCAATAATCCAGTGTATTATTGTCTCTAGCGGGGCACCTGACATGCTGTCTATATATGGGCAGTTTTAATAGATTTTCTCTATTAAAATCCCCTTAGGCCATGATTAAAGAGCCTGGATATTTTTATATTTATAATGTGAATTATACAGTCAGCTAGGTTCTGCAGCACCTCATTAATGGAAGTTTGTGGGGGAATATACACTCCAACCAGACTGAATGAGTCAAACTTCCTTGGAGAGAAAATGGCTTGCAATTTATGAATAATGCCTCTAGGTCCATAGTGCGAATTTTCTCCAGCAATATAATATCTCTGCACCATTGTTCATTAATATAAAAAGAGATGTCCCCCATTTTTTCCCAGATGTCTCTGTCACCCAATCTGCTCTGTGAATCTGAAAACTGGGAATCTGTATTGCTGTATTCAAAACAGCTTCGCAGAGCCACGTTTTTGTGAATCAGAGTACTGTAGAGCTTGCAAAAATAGCATTTGTCTGATTTATGAGGAGCCATTCATCCATTTTATTGATTATTGAATTTAAATCTGTGAGGTGAATGGGTGGGAATGGTGCACAAAATCCTCACCTTCTCAACTTTACTAAGGCACCCCCCTTTTTCTCTCCTATGCATTCCTTTCCTCTTTGTCCTCTTTGTCTCACATGCACTCTTCCCCACCTCTAGCTGCTGCAAGAGGCTGGTGTTCCTCCAATCTTTGTTCTGTAAATGAACACATGTACAAATGTAAATGTACACATATTGTATACAAGTTATATACACATATATATGTATCTTTGTACACATATATGTATCTTTATGTATATACATTTTTGCTGTTGTTGTTCAGTCGTTCAGTCATTCTGAATCTTCATGACCCCATGAACCACAATATGCCAGGCCTCCTATCCTGCACTGCCTCCCAAGTATACATATATGTATACATGTATGCTTACAAAGTACTCAATCTCATAGACATTGAGCACCTTATGGTTATATAAAATCATTTTTAAAAACCTTAATATGGAATAGCTCCCTAAAATAGAAAAGTTTTATAAAGTTCTTCAAAGTACCATCTGTGAGAACTGGAACGAAATATTGGTCCAGCCCTGAAAAAGGCCAGAGCGCCTGCACATACTAATCAATAGAACAGAATATTCAAAGAACTTCCCTGTTGTAAAAACAATGCCTTTCCTCTATCCAAAAACTCTTCTTCCCGTTAAGAGTTAGAACCCTTGGCAGCTGCTGAAGCCTGATTGCTCAGTCAATAAAGATTATTGCCAATGGAATTGTTGAAGGATACAGTTTTACAAGGAAATAACTATTAGTCCTAAAATGTTTGTAATATGAAAAACAAAAATTTGAAGTTCTTTTCTTATATGCTGGTAATATTAATATCTATTGTATATGTTAAGCACATTTTTATCTTATAGGACTATTTATTCAACTTACTATTAAAAGTAATAGCACAATTTAATATAAATAAATAAATTAGCATCAAGGAGTAATGCACAATATTTCTGAACAAGTTCTAGACATTTCTGAATCCAAAATACAGTATGTGTGTATTTAGCTCAAGAAAATGCCACTAAGTTATTGACATTGAAAAGTAACAAAACTAAATTAAAGGTAATTTTCATTTTTAAAATTCTGTTTCTATGGAAATATGAGTGACTGACATTTTTTCAGAGCTTGTTACCATGGCTATTTCAAGTAATTCCAGGGTATTAATGCCCTTCAACCTAAACTTGATACTTTTTTCCCCATTTGCCATTCAATGAAATCATAGCTCCTCTATTCAGGATGTTGAAAAGGACATGGTGAGAAATATTATGTACACTGCTTGAGTTCTGTTTTGAACTTTATTCCCTGCTGACTTATTCCCAAATATATAGGAAAAACTTCATGAGTTGACAAAACTGTGTCCAGTTAGTGACAAACAGTTATGGTAAAGCCATTAAAAAACAAAAAACAAACAGAATTTTGAATTCTGACATCCCAAAGGAAATGTAATTGTAGCTTTCACTGTTTACAGATCACCTATTGATTGCAACAGTTTCTAAGACAATTTGGTACAATTGAGATTTTGAACCCCAGCATAAATGTCCCTTGGAGAAGGCATTTATGAAGTACTTTTTGTTTTTTTCAAATGGATCCTTGCTGTGCTTATGTAACCCTCACTCTAACTTTTTCCCTATACGGCCACCATCCTGTACTATATATGAAGAGTTTCTGGAATGGGCAGCCAAAAGAAATCTAATAAATTAAATTAAGCAGATGTAATCCTTAAGTTGTATAGATTCAGATTCTGAAAGGGTTGTTCATGTTAGCACTAAAGGCACCCTTTTTATTTTCAAAATATTTTTTTAAAAATCCGCAACCCTTTGCTACAGGCAAGGATGTAGACTTCTTGAGAGCCTGAAATATTGTTTTATATCTTCAAATAAAAGTTCTGTAGGGAGATCTGAGGAAGTTCTTTCAAGTCCAAAATGTAACCTTTGTTTTTAAACAACCATATATGGCCAACTGCCTATCAGAAGGAACGTTTTGGATGGCAAACAAGAATAAAAAATCATAATAGAATTAGAACAAAAAAAAGTGAACCAAACAAGCAAACATATTGAGGCTCAGTGACACTTGCATGAATCAGTTAACCATCAACAGGCTGGCCTTAGTGCCTGAGACAAAAGCCAGGCCTTCACTGCTCTCCTGAAGGCCAATGGGGTTAGGGTCATCCATATGCCCAGGAGAAAGTTCTTCCATGAGGTACCATGACCAAGAAAGCATAATCAAAGGAACAGCTCAAATTTGAAAGATTCAACTATAGAGTAGTTTTGCACAAAAAAAGGATTCATTGTTTGGCATCCTGTTGTATTTATTATCAGTTCATTGTAGTTAGGTATACAATGCATTATTTTGAGGAAACTGTTTTGTTATTACACAGAGAGAGAGAGAAAAAAAAGAAAAATTATCTAACTGAAGAACCCATGTTCTTGTTGTTATATTTTATTGAGAATCCTATAAAATGTGGGGGGTCATGATTATAGTCTAGGATTCCTTGAAGAAGATTTTTTCCTGTTTTAGAATAATTTTCCTTTCTCCAAAAGTTTTTGTCTGGAGAAAGGAAGAAGGAGAGATGGAAGGGGAAAGGGAAAGAGTTAGGCATGACTCAGAGAGGCCATTCTAGATAAAGATCAGCATTGAGCTCATTGCTGAAAAGCCTCTGAAGATAACTTTGGGATTTGGATGGGAAGAAATGGGAAGAAGTGTCTCTTCAGATGTTATAATCTCAGGCTGTGATGTGCTTTTATAGATTAATAACATTTCCTTATATCTGGAATCAAAGTGCACTGGGGTCATAATAAAATGATACAACACTGGTATAATATGTTAACAATATCTAATTTAACCCCTTACTTTTTTTTATCTATATGCTCATCCAGCAAACTCAATCTAGCCAAGATCTTTTGGTTTCATGAGTTATTTCAATCTGTTTGTTCTGTCTTTCAATTAATCTGTTTTGAGTATATTATGGTATAGATCACATGAGGTAATAGAGCCTGCAAATTAGAAACTGTGGATTAGTGCATGAATTCTCTTGCCAACCAAGCAGAATATACTGTTCACCTGAACTTGCAAGTTTATTTAAATTCCATTTGCAAAACAATAAAACAACCTGCAAAAGCACTACAAGAACAAGGATCACTCTGATAGGTGGAATCAGGCAGAACAGCAGAAGAGAGATGCACAAAATATTGTTTACATTGTGTACTGTATACTGCAAATAATAATAAGGGCAAACAATCACATGTAACGATAAAGACCACTAACAAAAATCAAAGTCAAACAAGGCTTATTTAAGAAGATTGTAGAAATGTGGGGTCATCTGTCCCTCCCTCCCTTTGCTCTCCCCAACCACAATGATCTTCTGCCCATTGTTGCTTTCAGTTTTTTGTGTCTGGTCCACTTGCTCTGTCCTACCTAGGCCAGGTCCTGATTCTTTCCTTACACAGGGCCAGGTGGTCAATGGAGGAGAAACAAGAAAGGACATTGCAAGTGACAACAACAGCTGCTGCATAGACTGAGGAAAGAAAAATACAAGGCATCTTCTCTGAAGCTTTCACTGAGGAACATGGAAGAGGCACACTGTTCTTCCTGGCTGATGCATGACAAACTAGCAGTGACCGTGCATGACTAACTAACAGTGACCATGGGTTCAATGGCTCATAAGTCTAGCAGATGCATTGCTATCCCATTGCCCAGGCCAAATTCTCCCTCCTATCTGTTAAGCTGGATTGCAAGTGGGACTGAGAAGCTTATTGCTGTGGTATCCCAGGGAATGAGGAGTAGCTGCTGATAGTGATCCTAGTCCTCTTCCCATTCTGCTTGTTACTTGCTCTGTCTGGAGAGAGAGAGAAAAACAGGGGAGAATGGTTGTTAACTTGAGAGTGGGGATAGATATATAGGTAGATCTGATCTAGCTAGCACTGTGTATTTCTTTTGAAAAGCTTTTGACAAAGCCTTTTACCAAAAAATTCTTGAGTATACTTGGGAATTATGGGTTATGAGGATAGTCCTCCCTTGGCAAGGTAATGAGCTTAAAGAGAGGAAATAAAGACTTAGAAACCACTTGTAGAAGTTGGAAGTTTTTCAATGTGACAGAGTATTTTTTGTTCTGTTTTCTTTGTGAGCTGAAATGGGGGCAATTGCTACAGCAGTTATTGTGAAGTGTAGAGGCAAAGCAACAAAAAGTAGTATTTCAAAACAAAGAATTTTCTGTCTTTATGACAGGGGAAATATAGCTCTCTAAAAAAGAATGCTATTTAATGTTTTCAAAAAATAAAAGCAAAAAGTATTCAGATTTTATTTTCTTCAATATAATTTTATTGACAGTTTTATAAACAAGAGTACAAATTAATACAAACTAAAATAAAGTTAAAAAAGATGTAAAAGAGAAAGTTAAAGTGCAAAAACAAAAATAAAAAAGTGGAAGAAAAATCAAAATGAAAGAAAAAAGATATAAAGAAGTGATTTCCAATCTTCTTTACAGCATTTATATACAGTTGTAGATTTATTTTTTTAAAGTATTTCTTTTTTTCTAAAGTTACACCATGATTCTCCTCTTTCTATAATCTAGTTTATTTGTCACAATAGATTCATTTTTTTCTGTTTATGCTCTTGTGAGATGATTAACCATATAAAATATAACTAATAAATAAGGTCTATAAGGACTTTATAGTCAGCAATACACATAGATATTGTTAATTAAATAGGTCAATTTGGCTATTTCAGGAAATTCTACTGACTTCACTCTGTTCTTCCATTGTAACTATTGTGCAATCTTTCCATCTTTATGCATACAATAATCACTGTGATTCTCATATATACACAGTTCAGTGACTTTTTTTTCCAACTGTTTATCCATCAGTCCCAAAAGAAAAAGTTCTGGTTTCAGCTGCAGCAGGTACTGTAATTAGATTTTCTGTCTGCTCTGTTTCTTCTAGATAAATCTTTAATTTGTAGTACAGATTCTTTAAGTGTTTCATTTGTTTACATTGTTTTAACATTTTATTTTAATCTAGGTTCTGTATATAAGGTCACTCCAAACCATTTGTCCATTCTTTAAACCAGTCCTGCTTTCACTATAATTATAATATTAAGAATAAATGCTTCTTCCATAGTGCTTATTATGCCTATCCTATGAAATAAAAAGCCATGCTTGTTGAGAAGGTGAGTTTTAAGGTTTAAAATAACCATCTAATGCTTTTTTATGGTTCTTGATTGTTACATATGATTATTTGGCTCTTTACAATTTACATATATATCCATCGTAACTCCTTCGTGGTTTTTAAAATTTTTTTTTTGGATTTGTGGCTTAAGGAAGTACTCCACATATAAAAATGTGCATGTTTTCATACATGTGTTATCCCAAAACTAGTGGAACAAAACACTCATCCTTAACTTGTGCCTTTTATCAATGAGAGAGAAAAATAAACTATTACCAAATAATAACTGCATATGTATAGCTTTCGAGTAGCAGTTCACAAATTTGGTGTTTTCAACATTCTACTGTACAGAGTAGTCTACAACCCTACTAGACATTCACATCAAATTAAAACCCCAGGGATCTATTGGAGTTCCAAAAATAGTTAGACTGTTTCGTTTCCACATTGTAATATGCGCATAATGGTATAAATATCTGTTTAGTGAAAGGTGAACTATCTTTTCTGTGCTGCCAGAACTAGATCCCATGCAATCTATCTGATGCAGAGAGGTTTCACTGCAGAGATTGGTTGTTAAACAATCTAAGAACTACAACATGTGTGTGTTTGTACATGTACATGAAGCCACCTCCTTTGGCAACTTAAATATTTAAAAAGTTACAGTGTCATAAAAGTGTAAGACTATAAATAGCTTTTGTAGTTGGCTCAAGATTAGATGTCAAAGAGGAGGTTCTGATTTCATCAACTATATCTGGAATGACCTTCATTTCTGTTACAGTATTTCTCCTGAAGAATTTTTAGGGGGTTCATAACTCAATGTCAGAGCAAAACTGTTGCTTGAAAAATGTTAACAATTAAACAATAATTCAGAGATTTTGAATATAAGTACCCTCTGTGTGAGCAGATTAAGAGAATATTGTCAATGTAATTCAGAGGAAAGCCAATTAAGCCTACTCTATAATGAGCAATGATTTCTCTCACATCTGCCAACAAAACCAATCAACATAATATATTACAAAGTGATGGGCTTTCTGTTTTCTGTATTATGGGAATGATTCAGCACAATAAATTATGTAACCATAATCAACATTTGTTAATACATCAAAGGGCAGAGTTTCTCTTATACACAGATTCATACTGCGGATGAGTCCAAACAGGATCTCTAATTCTAAATTTATCACCTGCATAATTCAATTTGTTCTGCTTCAAAAGTCCAACATTTCCAAAATGCTTATATTATGATTTTATGACTATATGAAGAGAGAAAGGCAGATGTAGGCTTTGCTATCTCAGTAAATGTCCATGTTCATTATCCCAAATGCTTCTAATGCCAAGGTGCCCACTACTGCCATCTGGCACATCCCAAATACCTTCTACTTAGGCCTTCATGTCTTGTTGACAAGGGTTCAGTCTAAACCAGGACTTAACTTTAGCTACTCTTTTCAGTGCCAAGGCCTCACGCTACCATATATCATAACACACATTTCACTTCTTTGAACAGTTGCTTGGAAAAGAATTTATCTGAAATTGGATTATTTTGGAAAGTAGTCACTTGAAATTTCTACTAGTTACAAAAGCCATTTTCTCTAATATATACATTTTGAGCCATATATTTGTTACTATTATAGAAAATGGCTGAACATTTGGAGGGTACACTACTAAGAATCTCAGGGCTGTAAGCTACACTGGATAATTGAAGGATGCTGTGATAAACCACTTCTACATTACTGCAGATAAAAGTTTATTTATTTATTTATTAAATTGATATACCGCCAAAATCCCAAGACTCTCGGCAGCTAACAACAATAAAAAAACAACAATATATTAAAAACAACTAAAATAAAAAAACCCTTTAAAACAAAATAAAAAACTTGGCAGACTAGAGATGTGGGCTAAAAAGATTTCGTATATAAAAAGGGGGATGAGGATAGCGAGGGAACCATCAGCCACCTCCATGCTGATGATGAGCGCCCCCGGAGTCCCAGGCCATCTCACAGAGCCAGGTCTTAAGGCCCTTCCAAAAGGCCATCAGGGAGGGGGCAGCCCTCAGCTCAAGGGGCAAGATGTCCCATAGGGCAGGAGCCACAGCAGAGAAGGC
>JANHZU010001724.1:43035-59577 GCA_032468055.1 Acrochordus granulatus
TGACACAAATCTATTTACCCTCCCAGTAATGAAGAATGAGTTTACTTAATCAGAAGTGAATAAAGAGAATTACACAGGAAATTACCATCTTTTCTGACATCTACAAAACAAACATGGCAAATGGAATTTCCCATCGTGATTTAAGAAAGAGGCTTTTATTTTAAAGGAGATTCAAAAATTTGCCTAGCTAGCCTTTGGTGAAAGGAAAAAATAACAAAAAGCAAATTGCTACACTGATATTTTGCAGTGGTTAACAGAGAAGGTTCTCTACTGTGCACCTTCACTGAAGTGAAAATGAAGCAGGAATATGCTTAGAGTAAATGTATGACTGGCAAGTTTTTCAGTGAAGTGACCTATTACATGTTATAAGATATTTTTATAACACCTGGAATAGCCTGAAATAAGAAATTTCTAATATAATCAGAAGTCTTTAGGCCTTTTGATAAAAAGAAAGTGGGTTTTACTGTTACATTGCAAAAGGACATTAACATTAAAATCTACATTAGACTTAAAATAGAATAATGGTATGTAATAACAGTGGAAAACCGGCAACAGAGAAATTCCATAATACAGAGCTTTCTCTTCTTATGAGGAACGTCTACAGAAGAAAATGCTATGTTTGGGAAAATCCAATACTAAGACTGCCCAGTCCTATGAAGTGACTTAGATGCAGGTCCACACATGCCCAGAAGACCAGGAACAGACTTCAGTGGCCATACTGAGCCTTCAAAACACACTACTTTGAAGGAGGTGGAGGGATCAAACATTCTTCAGGAATGTTAGAATTCCAACATGTACAATCTTCCTTGTTCTTTTAGACCAGATAGCAGTTATCTTTCCTATTATACCTTTGCTTTTCTATGTTTGTTTTCATAGAGAATAAAATGCCAGTTGGATAATAAGAACATAAGAAGAAATTTCTAGATAAGGCCAAAATACCATCGTGTCCAGTATGCTGGTTCACTGGGGCCCATCAGAAGCAAACAAAAAGTCCATATGCAGGATACGAAGACAGTCTCACCTTCCAATTTATCTTCCCCCATGTACTGATTCTTACAACATGTAATATATACATGTTGTGACTGGCACTTATCAATAGTGTTACCTCCCATGAATTAGTTTAGTTAAAGGTAAAGCTTTTCCCTGCCAGTTGTGTCTGACTCTATGGGGTGCTGCTCATTTCCATTTTATAGCTGAAGAGTCAGTGTTCATCTGAAGATGCTTCCATGGTCATGTGGCTGGCATACCTTTAATCCAAGGCGCATGGACACTGTTACCTTTTCCACTGAGGTGGTACCTATTTATTTACTTGTATTTTTATGTGTTTTTGAACTGCTCGGTTGGCAGGAGCTAGGCAGACAATGGGAGCTCACCCCCTTATTCAGTAGCTCTTGGGTCTGAAATTCGAGCCTTCGACCTTCCAGTCGACAAGCCAAGCGTCTTAACAGCTCGTGCCATCATGCACGAATTAGTTTAAGGGAGTTAATTCAATTTCCCTTTAAAGCTATCACAGTTAGTTGCCATAATTTTATCTTGAGGTCATGGCTTAATTATGTGCTCTGTGAAAAAAGTGCATCCTTTTTTCTGTTTTAACTCTCACACCTTTCAGAACTAAGTGCTAACATTATGGATTCTACTATTATGCTTTAAATGTCTTTTTATAGCACTTATATGAGTTATAGTATTATTTCTTAAATTACCAGTGCATCCTGGATAATGTTACACTTTTTTATCTTCAGAAAGCAGTTACATGACTGCATATATAGTACTGTGCTATTGGGAACTTTTCATGTTATTGCCAAAAATTTGTTATTGTTAAAATAGCATACATTCTCACGATGGTTCAAATAATTGGACTGAATTTATTTGCTTACTCACATAGTTTGATATAAATATAAATTAGATATAAATTATAGATAGAGATGAGATAGAGATAAAGATATATAGATAAGATAGAGATATATGGATAAAAGAGAGAGAGATTAAGGGGGGGGTTGATATTTTTTGTATTCCTAAATTCTCCAGTACAGTAATCTACTTTATTCCTTGGGTGTTCTCTTTATTCAAGGATAACCTGGTTCATATTGGTAAATCTGTCATTTATATATGATTGCAAATACTGTATAACCTTGGCAGGTATAAAGATATTATTTCTATCACTTATTGTGTCCTAAATAAATTTTCTCTAGGAATAATGTAGGACCTAGATTATAAAATGAATACATATACACACATACTGTGTTTCCTTCTTTTCTCATTTATGAAAAGTCCAGAATAAATTGGGAAGGGTGTTTTGGGGGGAAGTTGCTAGAATGGATTTTGTTCTTGCTCTTTCCTTGAGGATTGTTGTTTTCTGTAATTCATTACTTTGGAAATTGTTATTGTTCATTCTGATTAAAGTACCAAAATGCCATATTTATAACTTAAACCAATCACAAAATTATGATAATAGAGGCTATGCTAACAGTTATTTACAAATGTAGAAAATATCAAAATTTAAATCTTATTTAAGTTATATCATTTCATGTATTTTTTTTCTTTGATGATCAATTCATGGCTTCAATCAGATGATCATGTGGTTTTAATTGTAACTTTAGTTAGAAGAACTTTGCTTGGTTATACAAAGTTTTCATTACATGACAACGAGACAGCTATTTTTATTCCAGCAGGGAAGACATCAGTAGTGGTGGCAGTTATGTTCAGGGAAATGCCATTGTAATATTTCTTCAGAATGTCCTTATAGATATGGACAGTTAGATTGATATAGCTTGTTCTGGAATATGCATCCTCAACTCCCATCCACATTTAAAATCATCATTTTCCTGAAGAGAGTTTAGGTCCCTTCTACAGACTGAAAAGAAAGTTGCTGCCCTTTTTCTTCTTCTCTCGGGTTATTAATAAAATTTCTTCTGGGGAAACAGAACATTCAAAATCATTTCCTTTTGTCATTCAGTGGACAGAGAATAATTTGAGTCAGATGAAAAGATGGAGTGGTCCCAAACCGAAACCTTAAATATAATTATTTAACTTTTAGAAGCCATTATTTAGATAGATTACATTTCCAGCTTTAAAAAAACTGAGATGTCAAAATTGGCCTCAAAGTTTTAAGCTTTCAGTGCTATATGTAGATGCTGCTTTGCCATCTCCTTCATTTTTTTCATCCCCAAAGTAGAAATGAGTTATTTCAACAGAAGATTTATTGTTTCAGGATGATTTTCAAAGCATTAAAGCCTTTCACTTAACCTCTGTTAGAACCCAGAATCAAATTAACCTCTGTCATATAAAACCACTATTGTGCTTTTCATGTAAAACATATGAAATGTCTCATCTTTTGTCTCACCTTCAGTGTTTACACACAACTAGTCCATAATATTTCAGAGCATTGTATAATAGCAACAAAATTATATGAGTAGGTTAATGTCAACCTCTCCTGACAGATTTCTATTAGAAAATGCATAGAAACTGTTTTACGATTTGTTGACTGTTCAAATTTGAGGATATATATAAAGAAGAATAATTTGCACCTGTTGTTTTATATATAGCATCATAATATATAGCAATAACTTTGAAGTTGCACTCACCCAGAAATACATAGAATGAATAAAAAAGGCTTTCTAAATAACCTTGCATCAGAGCACATTAAACTTTTAATCATCTAGAGCTCCTTGAAAAGATGCATCCATTAGATCATTTTTAAACTGAATACAATTATTTGAAACTTTCCTATGCATTTATTAGTTTGAAACTAGTTCCCAGTAGGGGCCCTGCACTTCTTGGAAGTCTATCTATTCTACCCTTTTGTTTCCCTGAAATGCCTCTCAGACTCTCAAGATGCACATTTCTATGTTTCTATGTGGTGGGATGATGAAGATGTTGCACTGGGACCAGGGAGACCCAGCTGAAGTTCACCTATTTTTCCATTCCAGGACTTCCCCTTCAATCTCTCTCTCACACACACAATTTATAATACATAAATTAACTGTAGAAGAAATCATTTGTGTAGTGATAGCAACAACTCTACTGTATCTGGAATCTTTTCAACAATAGGCCAGTTCAATATTTTCTTTTTCTCAATTTCCCCTTTCTGCCTTTTCCTCATATCTTAATTCTCCCACTCCTGGACTTACTGCACTTTCTTCTAACTTCTCTTAATCAGTCTTCCTCCTCTTAGAATTTCTTTTTCATCTCCATGGCTGACTTGCTCCAATCTTTCTTGTCCTGTCTATTTAGCCTAACAGTTCACTCTCCTTACAAATACAATCCTTTGCCTCTCACTTTCTCACTCTTCCTTCTTCTCTTTTTCCTCTTCTGCCTGGCACTATCACTTATAGAAATTTGATTGTACTTACTGATCATCCTTCACAAGTACACGATTTCTAGCAGTGAAGCTTGTAGTCAAACACCTTCTCTCATAACTGGCTTGATTCATCTCTGATGGCCACAGGAAGAAGAGAAGTAATTATAACATTTAACAATATAATTCCACCCTTCAGAAGTAATGAAGGGCAAAATGGTTCTGAAGCCAGATGTAACAATGCTGCAGAGAATAAGAAAGATGACCTTGATGAAAATATACAGGAATTATTATCTAGACAAAATGGATTGAAATCTTCAAGTCCAAAAGAACATTTGGAAGCTGCTCTGGCAGATACTTCCCTGATTCCCTAATATATTTGAATTAGCAGCAAATAAACTTAGTATATATATTAGGCTAATACATTTTAGACTGATATATTTGCATTTGTAGCAAATATACTTAGACACAGAAGAAGCACAGACATTCACAAAGATCCCCATGATGGGGATGTGAGAAGTAAAGGAGATTTATGGTAAATAGGCTAAGCATCAGGTAGGAGGAGCTGCAGTTGGCTTGAGAGAAAAAGAGACAAAGAAGATGGTTGTCAAAGCAAATGGATTTAGACAACACTGCCTGCTGAAGAATAGCTGATTCCAAGACGGGCTGTACACCACTGAAGATCTGCAGGTTCTCGAATGATCATCAAAGTTGGAGCAGGAGCAGGTTCTGAGGGATCAGACCACCTTGTGCAGAGGACTTGGATAGAGTTAGGGTTAGGAGTTTGTAAGCCAAACACATCAAATCAGTAACAAAAACATGATCAGGGAAACCATATAAACAGGTTATACACTGCGGTTGTTAGCAAAAAAGGATCGATGTTTTTTAAAAAGTAATCAAGTTACATACCTAATGGGAGAAGATTTCCCAAAATGTATTTATTTACTTATTCACATTTCTAAGGCCACCCAATTAATTAACCACACTGTGTATTAGAACTCAACAACTATAAAGCAAATGATCTGAATAAATCCAACTTAATTTTTTTAATGTTCCCAATCCCATGCATTTTCAAAGTGTAACATATATTTCCTCAAATAACTGATTTGCAATTATAAAGGGAGGGTGAATTTTTTCATACTTTGAGATGAGCTGTTCCTGTAAATTATGGCAGTTCCATCACCAGACAGACTATAAAAGCTTTTGTGAGAAAATATGGTTGAGGACAGAGACACCTGGCATTTAAATTAGCCAAGTAAGAGATATTACTCTTATTCATTCACCAGATGCTTTTATTCATATACACATTTTAAAATTAATAATTCCATAATACTATGCAATCCATACTGTTCTGCTCACTAACTTAACATGTTTTGATACCCTTTTCATTATTCTCAAAGAGTGCAGAACATTTGCCAACTTCCATTTCCAAGGGAGGAATTGAGCCAGCAAACATATATTGGTTGCAAAAAGTTGGGGTCATTTTTGCTGCAGTTGCAGGATTTTCATTAAAAAAAATTATAATGCATTGCTGGCATCCCCTATTTGTTAATGTTTGAATACTTTATAGCAAAAGCCTCAAAACTGCCAACCCATTTTCTGTAATCTTGGATTATTTTTGCACTCTTAAGTGTACAGAATTAAGAGTCTGTAATGTGCCAAAATATCAGCTGGTAATATATGCCTCCAATATTTTTAATATTCCTACTCATCTTACATACAAATGTTGTCCTTTGTATGCAATGATGATTCAACCTCTTTCTCATTTATAGCACCAGAAGCAGCTGGAAGTATGCGATATAGAAATATTTGTTCAGCTGACATGTTTATATGAGCCAACTTAACTTGCACTTCGCTATCTAATATAAGAACTAGACCACAATTTTCCTTCCATTTTTACATTTCTCCAAATTTTGAAATTTTTATTTTTTAAACAAAAATAAAGCATAATAAAATACCCACATCTGCAAACTGAGAAAAAGTGATGAATGTTTTGGGGTAAGACATAAGAAATTCCCTTTTATAAAAATGGATATATTCTTTAATTTACGTACCAAAGCAAGTGCTCATCTCGTGTTTATATTAAATGGTAAGCTCTTGATTTTATGATTGTTTTAATTACAGATGAATGAAGAAACGGATTATGAACTGGACAGATATGCCCTTCCTACTACAATTTATCAGGCACTCATTCCAAGCTCATGATAGCCAATTATAAAAGATCTAGTTAATAGAACTAATTAAAAGACAATTAACTTGCCTCAGTCCTAAATACAAGGTAAAATGGAGTCTAATTGTGCCTGTATGTGCCCATAAAATAAAGGGTGCAGTTTTATAATTTTAAAACACTATTTTGTATCACATATGTGCACACACATGACAAGCAAAGCATGCATGTTATACTCTTCATCCTTTCACACATCAATATTTATTTATTTATTTAAGAAAATTTGTATGGCTGCCCAACTCACTTTTGGTGACTCTGGGTGGCTTACAAAAATAAAACCCCAATACAAATCTCAACAACCCTTTCCCCCCTGGCCACAACAGTCAAACTAGCCACTTGATGGGCTCCATTTCACTCTGGGGTCCCCAGGCCAAATGACAAAAACATGGGTCTTGCAAAAGAGTGTTAAAGAGGGAACCAATCTTATCTTTGCGGGAATGATGTTCCATAGAGAGGGTACCACTACAGAAAAGGCCCTTCTTATTGGTCCAGCTAGATGGACCTCCATAGGAGGGGACTCACAGCATTCCTTACCTTCCTGCTCTAATGGGTCAGGTAGATATAATCAGTAAAGGCGGTCCTTCAAACAGCTTGGTCCCAATTCATGTAGGACTTTAAAGATGATAACCATTCAGGCCACTGCATTTTGAATTGAACATCCAATGCAAAAAATATATCATGCACATATACATATCATTCAGGTATTCTCTTGCAGACATTCAAAGTTCAAATTGCCTTGTTGTAATGGTCTATGGGACTGAGCTTGGAACACAGGAACAAGTGCTACAGTTTAGACAAGAGTCATACAAAAGCCCACAGAAGGAAAAGCATCTCAGAAGCATCTCAGAAAGGACACTTCTTAGTTTTTTTTGGAAAGTATAAGTAAAAGAAGGAAGAAGTACTTTCAGACTTACAATTTTGTAACTGTAACTTTACATTAGAGAGTCAGTTTGCTGCAGTGGTTAACTATTGTGAACTGAAGATGGCTTTGTGAAAGCTGAGTGACAGCCATGACAAAAATGAGTTTGCCTTTAATCCTGAATGAAAGAAAAAAATGATCTAAGCTTCAGTATTTATGGAATCTGAAATAAACAGCAAAAAAATAAACAAGATTCTGATCCTAGAAAGTGGTAAGTGGTGTAAGTGTCCAGATAAAATTAGAATATTGACACTTCTACAATAAGATTTTAGAATTAATTGTAAAGTACAAACAGCTTTTCACGGGAAATAGATCTTGTTTGGGTTTTTATATACCTAATATAAAGAATTGCATGATTTCAAAAGCTGGACACTAGAAGAAACGAAAGATTTTAGATAAAGAAAAGATATACAGCTTTCAAGATGGTACCAAATGTTATGACAATATAAATAGTGAAGAAGAATTTTGAAGAATGAAGTCAAAAAATAGTACTCAATAATCATGCCTACTTCTCATTCCTTTGCAACCCGGAGGACTTTAACCTTTGACTTTTTCCCCTGATATATGAACCTAGATATATCTTTCTCCCATGGTATATTGGTGATCAAATTAGGTATTGTTTGAAACCAAAACTTCATTCTACACTGGGAATAAATAGTAAGCTTTCTTACATCCACCAGGTTGATTAAACAGCTAGAGGGATTCTATTTCTGTCAGTCTCAACTACTCACTGTACTTTAATGCCTTCAGTTTTAGTTTATATCCTCTTGAGAACCAAGGAATGGAGGCATGGGTTCTGATAACTTTTTCCCCTGCAATTTATGTTCCAGAAGAGAAATTGGTCCAGCACTTCCCCAGCAGATACCAGTTCCCATCTTCCATAGGTCCTGGTCCTGTAGAAGCATCACCACCATTTCCTTATCAATAGATTCTTTGGAGGCAATCCTGACAGGATGTCAACTCAATAACTTTTCTAACAGCTAATTAATCCATGAAATAGTCTTATTCTGTGTCAATCCAGCAACACTGTCTACTCAAACTGGCAGCAGCTCTCTAAGGATTCAGACAGATGCTTTGTTTCCAGTCTGCTATTTCAGAATCATTAATAGGGAGGTATATGGCACCTCGAAAAAGTCTGGCTTTGCTGTGAACATTGTATGTTTTTTGAAAGTTCCAAAAAGGTAAAATAGACATTTTAGAAAATAAGTGTAGCTTTTGACCACCTACCAATCATTTCCCCCAGAAAATTACATTTGCTAGCCAAAGTTTGTTTCAGATAGCAATTCTCCTACCAGTCATTTGCTGGGAACAAAATATTTAAATGAGAATCCAGCAGGAACCATGGCGTAATTATTTTAACCTCTAATAATGGACCCCCATTAATAGTGCTTCCTATTCAGTGAAGGGCACACATTCCAAGAGTATGGAAATTGCAAGCTAGACAGTGATATGACAAGTGCATATTATAATGTCTTCATGCAGTATCTGATCACTTGCAATAGAGGTAGAAGAAAGAAGCCCATTGTGGAGTCCTCTGCATTAGGGCTACAAGATCTATGCTATAAAAATTCAGATGATCCCAAAGTATGTTTCCTAGTTGTCATCTAGTGGTCACTCAGATTTTTGCAGCCCAGTTAGTTTTAAGTCTACATGCAGCTTCTTTTCATCTAGGAGTGCAGTGAATAGTGCCTCTTAACTAAAATTGTCTTAAAAAGTCATGATGATGTTTGTCTCACATTTCAAGAAAGCATTTGAAACTATATAGGTATGGTTGTAGGTGTATATATGCAGATGATAGACAGACAGACAGATGATAGATGGATTTTCTCTATGACAATCTGCTCCTATCTCTGTCTTATTATGTACCATCAGGTTAGTGTCAACTTTTAGTGGCATGGATAAATTTTCTCCATAATAATCTGACCCTATGTATCATCAATCTAGATTGCTAAAAATTGACAATGACGTAATGGTACATCATGATAGAGTCAGAGATGATAGAGATATAGTTTGAAGTGAAATGTGAAATAGATAGCAACAAGATAGATAGATAGATAGATAGATGGATGGATGGATGGATGGATGGATGGATGGATGGATGACAGATAGATAGATAGATAGAATTGCCTTAAGGGGAATGTTAACTCTCTAAACAAGAGAGAGAGAAAGTGCAGAAAGATTCAGCCCAAGTCATCAATAGCATTTATATTTTGCTTAAGAAGGTACTTGCAAATTATTAACTCAGTGAAAGCAGTTTGAAACCTTGAGATGTCCTGTGATCTAATTTTCTGTGATCAGGAAGCTGAGCAGGTTCTTTTAGATGATACATTACAGTGGATTGCTTCATACAATGCTTTGTAAGAAGTTCCATATAAGAAAAAATAGCACAGTTGATTTTGTTATTCCCTTTTATTAGCTTCAAAAATATAAAACATACTGTTGGCTTTGGAACTTCTATTGCTTAAGAATAACTGTGGTGGGATCTAGCTGAAACATGGTTTTAACTGTGTTTGGACCAGTTTACAAACATGTTCAGATGAAAACTCTGAAACTAGTTTTTGATCTCTGTGAAGCATGAACCAAAGATGTCCCCTTTAGAACCATATCAGACAAATTCCTTGTCTATGAAGTCTTTTAAGAAAATCTAGAAATCAATTAATTCAGATGGAGATGATTCCTATTTAGAAACTAGGCAGAATCTTTTGCTTCACATCCTTAAACTACTTAAGATGTACAGCCAGAAATATTTGCTTTTGTTTGCAGAATGATAGCAGAGTGTTCTAATTATATATTCAGAAACAAGTTATTTTCATATAGGACTTACATCATATGCATTTTCATACAGTTTCAATATCCACATGAATAATTTTGAATTTAAACCAGAAATAAAGAATTTAAGTCAGAAATAAAGGATTGACTTTTCTTTATTGTTACTGTTTTATAAAGATTTTCACTGATTTTTAATTAGCCTAATAAAGAAACATTTCCAGACATTAATAGGACTGAGATAAGATGGAGAGATGAAAGTGGAAATCTCCACTGATCAATAGTTTGTTTCATTTAATGATTTTTCAGAGGACAAAAAGTGGGTGCTTCAGACAGAAAACAAAGAGGACAATAATATCTCTAAGTATTATTACATTGTATTGGCTAACTTAAGGAAAGCTTCTTTTTAAAAGAGTTCAAGAGAAACATCAGTTTGTTCTCTTTTTTCTTGTCTTGTCTTTTTTTACTATTCTTGTCCTGCTGAACTTTCCAGCAGAACAAGAATTGGGTGAGTAAGACCTCCTGGTGGGCTTCTTGAATTGTAAGCTGAAAGAGGTAGATTAGGTTTAAATTTAGTCCAGGCAAAACAAGGGTCTGGTGACTGACCAATCTTTCTCTGAATGGAGAAAACCTCACTTGCACTAGAAGGGTTTTACATTTCGACAGAGTCCTCATTGATCCCACACTGTCCTTAAATGGAAAGGAGCACCTATGTCCATTTGTAAAAGATATATTAACCACATTTCTTCTTGGAGAGATCTAAACAGATTAGATTCTGTTTAGTTTAATTTAACATACTTTAGGTAGGGATATTTTTGAAGAAACTCGTAGTGAATCAGAAATGCAGTGGCCAGACTTCTGTTTGGTGTTTTCTGATGGAAGTTTCTGATACTTGTTCCAGTAAAATTGTTTTGGCTGCCTGTGGATTTTCAGGTCATATTCAAAGGGTTTGCATTGGCATGTAAATCTCTATACAGCTTTGTTCTTGCCTACCTGAGGGAATGGCTTCCATCATAGGTTAAGAATAAAGCATGTTGATAATCCTCTAAGGTTTGTTATCAGTACAAAATTAGTTAGAAACCTATTTGGAAATGAGTAAGTAAAGGCATTTTCACTGGTAGCCCATTTTATGGAATTCCCCTCGCGCTGAAGCTTGAACTCTTTCTTCTTTGGTTGGTTCCTTTTAAAAATAACTTTTCCTTATATTCTCCACCTAAAATGCTTGTATTTTTAAGGCTGCTGCCCCAATATTTCTAATGGAACTTATCGATGTTTTATATCCTTTATATATATGTTATGGTGGTTTGATATATTATACTGATTAATGAGATTATGTCTGATATGGTTTGGCTTTTACTGTGAACAGCTTAGGCCAGTTTAACCACATGTAAGCAGCAGATACATGATTGCTAAATAATAAATAAAGAAGCAAATAAATAACAGCCTCATTAAAAAAACTAACCCAATGTTGAACTGAACTAAGTTGGGCCTTTTCATTTAAATGCAGACCCTTGATCTACAGGAAACAAATTAATCCTGAAGCAATTTGGAGGCTTTTATCCCACATGGTTTCTTTGTTTCTGTCCCTAAATACCCAATTTTCAAACCATTTGCTACAATCTCTCCTAGTTATACATACCATATGCTAACCCTACTCTACTGACAATGTCTCCAAAAGCATGATTTTCACCACCATGGATATTGTGGGCCAAAAAGGTTCTAAAAATATGGAAACACTATTGATATCTAAACATCCATCTCTGCTACTTTGTACCAGTTTGGAGACAATGACAGACCATGAATATTTGTGTAGTTCCATTATATAACAATTGCTTCCTAGCTGATCTAAACCATCTCCTATTTCCAAAGCCTAATCTCTATTAAAGGTGCATTAATGTCATATTGATAATCCAGATTTATGCATAGGCTTGTCTATCAAGACTTCATTCTACTAGCTTCAACCATCTAAACAATAAATTCATTTTCTGAATATTACTATGAAATTCATACACCCACATGCCATCTTACACTAGAGACAGATTTCAACACATACATGCTTCCCATTCAATTCCAAGTACATCAAAATTATTTCAATACAACAATAATGATTCACCATGGAGCTGTTCAAACTGAAGGATTTGTTTCTCAGGGTAAAATACCCATCCAATATTGTGAAGAAACAGATAACAGGAATAAAAAAAGAAACTACTTCAAGAAAGAGCCAAAAGAGAATATAACAGAACACCGTTTGTTCTTTCCATTCCCACTTAAATAATCTAAAGCTTATCCTATACACTCTCACTTTCCTTTCCTAAATTCTCCTTTTCATAGACAACCACCCAAACAGACACAACTGGTCATAAAAGCAATAGACTGTTCCATACTAATACCAAGACAGAAACCAAATTCAGCAGCAGATCCAAAGGTCAATAGCTCATATATTTTCTTTGACAACACTTATAATCTAACCTTAATACATTCTGTACTTACAGCATAAACTGGATGAGAGAGGGAGGGGAAGAGGGAGAAGGGGGGGAGATATTATATTTGTAGATAGAAGTGAAAATATCCAAAACAAAAACAAAAAACAACCTAACGTAGATAACTCTCATTCAGTAGTCAGCACTGTGTGGAAGAGAATATCTGTTAACTAAACAAATATTATAAATTTCCTGTTCCATCACACTCACAAATAAAAAGAGGCATTACTGCTACCTAGAGGTTTTGGCACACTTCCAGCTTCACTTTTGGAAACAATATGATTTTCATATCAATTGCAACTACAAACATAAGAGAGAAAAGTATTCTTTTTAAAAAAAGTACTCTGGCAAGAGAGCATATACATTAATTTAGTTAAAGTTGAAGATTAAGTGTTGTAGAATGAACTTCCCTGGATATGGAAAATCTTTTCTGGCATCTCTTTCCTACCATCCTTCTCTCACTTCTGATGATGATGGTAGTCATAAATTTTAAGCACTTAACAGTTATTCTAGGTAAAGGATGGCACAATATATAATAGATGCTATGTAGAGGATGTTTGTGAAGACTCATAGAAGTTTAATGTAAAATTAATGTATTGAAGAATCAAAATTAACCACAATTGTCACAGTTCCATATATTGCTCAGAACATTTCTCAGTTCAAATTTATCAGTGTCTGAAATTGTATCAAAAGTATGTTAATATTAAGAAACTAAGACAGATTTCATATTGCAAACAAACATATTATGGTATCAATGAACCCCTTTAAATGTACAGCTTAGGAATCTTTTAGATAGTATTTAGCTTTTTCTGTAGTTTCACATCCCCATAAGAGTAGCTAGGAAGGACAGCAAACGCTGATTAAGGTATTATTGATGAAGTTGGTAATAGAATAATTAATGGAATATTTCCCAGTTGTCAACCAATTGCTGAATTCAGAGTAGTCAAGTTCTAGAATAGCTCATCTGAATGTCTCAGATATGTGGGCAGAGATACAAACTATGACTTACTGAGCCATAACCCACATTTTGTTCTAGAATATTAAATAAACTTAGACTTTGCATTGGTTTATAATTCAGTATGAGCAGGGTTGATCCAGTAAACTATATTAAGTTTCCACATTGGGAGAAAGCAAATCAGGCAACAAAAAATTTGAATCATAACTATTATTTGAAGGGTCAGTTCAGTTCAAAAAGTCAGGCTAATTAAATCTGAATCTTCTATTCAAACTATTGTTTTGATTCAAAAACTCAGTATGATCTAAGTCTGGTCTATGCACATATGCAAACGCTCACCAAATTGCCCACTTTGAAGGCATCTAATGTAACTCGCACAATTCAATATGAATATTTGATTCAAAGGTTTACACAGCCATATTATTTACAAATCCATTTGTCATGTAAGCACAGTCCTACTGGATGATTCAGAATCCCTTGAATCAAATCACATGTGCAAGAGAAACTGCCACCTGCAGAATGTTATTTGGATTTGAATATAGTAAATCAAATACTTCAGGAAATCTCCAAGGAAAGACTTCTGACCAAAGGATTCAGGGTAGGTGGGGAATAACAAGAAAACAGGATAGAAAACAACTTGCATTCCCTACCCCGAGTGACCTGATATCTTGGAACAACATATCACTGCAACTCAGGAGCAAGAAACACTATAAAATGAGGGGTGTTCACACCATAAATTCCTTGTTTATGTTAAACAACATAACATAATTTGTTATGTTAGATAACAAATCTTCAGAAAGGTGTTAGATAACAAATCTTCAGAAAGAGAAAAATGTTAAAGATTACCACATAATATTCCAGTTATGGAATTCTACTTCAGAAGTTGATAAAGGTATCTAACATAAAAATGAATATGACTTGGAAAACAGAAAGGTGTTACTTCAGATTCTTGTCCATGAACATCTGTCAAATCCAAGTCATAAACTGTTAAACTTTTGATTAGGAAGAGATAAAAGACGAAAACATGCAGAAAGCACTTCACTTGTCATAAACGGCTGTTTCAGTACCTTTCTGCTTCTAGGTAGATCTGTTGGATCTTGTAAAGAAATTAATTTACAATTCTTCAAGTAGAAGCATATTAATTTTGTGATTACACAGTCAGCTTAACATCATGTAACTTTCATACAACCTTTTGATATTATTTTAGTCAATTGTAATGGATTCAGCTTTTTGCAGGACCACCAGATATGAGCTACAGAAAACTGGACAACTTCTTTTTTTAACACTATTGGAAAATGTACTTCCTAGATCAGTCCTCAGCATTCTAGTTTGGGCTTCTTTGGAAACAGGGCACAAAGTTTCTGCAAAGTGCTCATCAGACCTTATAAAAATCCTTCATATGTGCAGATTTAGTGCTGTTTGAAAGAGAGCTGCACTTGTTTTTAAAGGGGGGGATGTTTCCCAATTGCTTTTCACAATAGGAAAAGAGGCCAGGGAATCCACCAATCACTGGCCTAATTAGAATTGGAGTTGGCAACAAATGCAATGTAATTTACACCAGCATATTCTTCTGCAAGGAAAGTATTCCAATGTAATTCCCTTGGCTGTGTCCATAGCTACCACCTGCCAAAAATCCAGATGATCACTAGATGGCAGCATACAGATACAGAAAACTTCATCCTTTCACCACTGTGTAGTGGTCACAGAGAAGTTTGTAGCCAAGATCTGGGAGCTAGAGATTAAACAGAGATTAGCTGAATCTTGCGTGTATCTCAAACTAGAACATACCCTCTGATTACATCCATGCAGCAAGAGTGGCCATTGAACATCTGCTAGAATTTGACCCCACTGTTAATTTTAATTGGGTTCTCTCTCTTTCAGCACCTGAATTAATTGTGAGTATTTGGTCTAAACACTGTTTTAAACATCTTGGATGGTTCTGGCATATCCCTTTATGAGGCACCAGATGTGCAGATCCTGAATTAGCAACAAAATGGGTACAAAAGGGAAATGGTGGGCACTTGGCATTTTGGCTTTTAAAAAGAAACAAGGCTGTGGAGGAAACTGGTACAATTATGTCTAAGGTGTTTATTAAGAAAAACAACAACCAAAATAAGGTATAAGGGAGGAAAATGTTTTACAGAATTTGCTGTGTTTTTTAATACTTCCCTAGGTATCATCCCTCCATATGCCTATAGTTAGAAATCTAGTTACATCAGCACTACATGAGGCATTTAAAAGTTTTTTCTTGTTTCTTTTCTTTAATGAACCACGCTAATATCATAACATCCCCCAGATTAGTCCTGTGTTTCTTTATAACCTAAAGCATTTAAGCAAATGAAATGCAAGGCACAGGTGACATCACAGGGTATTCATATAGCTGGCTACAGCAAAACTGACTTTTTAACTTTCTCCTTCTCTCATTTCGTATCCCTGCCTGAATTAATTCTAGTCTCTTAAGGGCAGTTTTACACAGTTCAAATTCATGGGAACAATAAACAATCATGAGCTGCACATCTATTGCCAAGCCACACTCTATCAGCAAATGTATAATTGTCATAGCCCTGTCAACTCATCCTGTGAATGCAGGAAGCTTCAGCCCCCAAGGAGCCGTAGAAAAGGACACTTATTTGATTGATGTAGATTAGTTATAGAACATTTATGATATTGTACTTGTATTTGTACATACCAAGTCTTTGACTGCCTTTAAAGAATCAAAGAATGCTAAATAAAATTGCATCACCATCTACAGTAATTCTATCTCCATCATAAGACTAGAAGGAATATTGTAGTGATTACTTTGCAACAAAAGTTTAAAAAACAGGCATCTGGATTGGTTTTTTTAAGTAGAAGACATTTCACCTTTAATCCAAAAGGCTTTCTCAATTGAGAAATTGAGAA
>JANHZU010001726.1:76458-86726 GCA_032468055.1 Acrochordus granulatus
CATCACATTTGTATCTATTCTTTTTGGAGGGATACCTAATTGCAATACCTAAGTGGAAACATTTAAATCCCAAAGTGGACAAAAAACATATCATTAAAGTAAAATAAACACAGCAAGAAAGAATAATCAACAACAATCTTTGAGTGAAACATATAGACCTAGGTTAAAGCAAGGCTTATTTTGCTTTTGGACGTCAAGGTACTTGAAACAAAGCTGGTGTTCTACTTTTTGCTTTTCAAGGCAGTCCACTTGTTGCTCAGCAGAGAGGAAGAAATCATCAAAGAAATAAAGTTTAGAAGAAATGATTGATCTTTGGCTGGAGCAAGTTGTACCATATTTACAACATGTAGCTTGGATAATGCCAACTTGCATAATGATGCAGCTTTCTGAATATCTCTTTTCTCTTCCAGTCTTTCAACACAATTAATGTTGTTTTCTGATAGATGTAAGTCAGGCATGTCCAACCATGGCAACGTTAAGATCTGTGGGCTCTTAATGTAAGCAAAAGATGTTCAGTGGTAGAGCTTTGGGATTATCAAGAAGAGCATTCTGCTTGATGGTCTCTTTAGTGAGACAGGGTGCAGGTATCTGGAGACATCAATTGTTGGGATAACTGACTGTCCTCTTGAATTGGTTTTCTAAGCACTCTATCTCGCTTGCTTAATCCTCCAAGCCTGCTGCACTGCACACTGTTCCATGGGTAGGAATGAAATGTTTTACAGTTACTCATTTTCAAATCATAACAGTCTTGAATTGCAAGAAATGTTTTGATTAGTAAACTACATAATCTCCAAAAAAGTATGTATACTAGGTGGCAAATCTAACAGTGAAAAGGTATGTATGTATGTATTTATCACATTTCTATGCCACCAATTTCAAAGACTCTTGGCAGCTTACATAGATTAGAGATTATACATTTACATATTACATGTTAACCCCGCCCCCCTCAGCTGGCCGGTGATGATCACATCTGGGGCATCCTCCGAGGCTCCTTCTCCGTCACCGGGATGGGTGAGTCCCATGCCAACTTGCTGCTCTGTCATATGCCGGTCAGCGTTTTCCCCCGCAAAGGAGGTACCCATCAATCTACTCGCATTTTCACATGCTTTTGAACTGCTGGGTGGGCAGGAGCTGGAGGTGAGTGACAGGAGTTCATGCCGTCATGCGGAGCTGCAGCTCAAACCGCCAGAGTGTCGGCCATTTCTGGTCGACATAACTGGCGTCATTAAGCCGCTGTGCCACCGCACCTATTTACCACTAAACTGAGTTTAGAAGTGTAATCCAAAAGTATAAACTTTTGACTATAAAGTCATGGAACACGTCCCAATTTCAGAATTATAATGGTTCAGAGATCACACAGATTTTTATTTTTTTCATACATGCAAATATATCCATTGAGCTCAATTATGAGAACATTGAAATTGCAATCCTATATACATACATTTGGAAACAATTATTATTGGATTTAAGTCAAGGCTTACAGCCTAATCCTGGTCTACATAAATCAGGGCCCAAAACTTCAAGGGGTATGCCTAGTGGTTAAAATAATGACTATGGTTCCATCAGTTAATCAACAAGCCTTTCCGTACTTTCATCACTGGGCACCTCTAATTGTACTAGTTCCTGCTTCAGTCATGCTCCATTTAACAATGGTGATGTTCTTACTGTTCCTCAGCTTAGTTGTGGGTCTGCTTGTTTTGCTTTGTGCTCACAAGTTCTTACAATGAAGGTTCTCAGTGTATGATGCAGTATGTTTTTCAGCCATCTTGTTAGAGCCTGATGCTCTTTAGAGTTAAGGGGAAGTGACTGGCTTAAGGGCACCCAGCTGGCTTCTAGGCCTAAGGGAGGACTAGAACCTAGGTCTCCCTACTTCTACTTCAACACCATACCCATTACACCACACGGACTCTCTTATTTCTTTGATTCATTTCCCATATTTAGGAGATGAAGGCTATGTGTATAGTGCCGCCTTCTCCTTTTCCTCATAATAAATCTTCTGTGAAGTAGGCATGTTGGAGTACCTGGCCCAAAGTCACGAAGGGAGCTTCTGTGGAAGTGGAGAAATTCCTCCTCTAGTCTAGCACTTGCATCACCGTAGCTCTTGGGCTAAGAGAGAAGGACTGGCTTTGAGTCTCCCAAGCTGAAGGAAAAATACAAATCTGTCTCTCCTTATTGCTTGTCTAATGCTTTCTAATGCCTTCACTTCTAGACTATGCTGGCTGTTGGGTTGAGAGAGAAGAAATGGCCAAATTCAGCCCACAAGCTTCTGTACCTAAGGAAGAACTTGAACCTCAGTCTCCCCATTTCTAGTCTAGCAGCATCACCCCAATACTGCATTGGTTCCCAAATCCATCCATGAGATTCTTTGCTCTAAATTGTAATTTGGATCAGGAGGAAGATGCACTCTGCCTGGATACAATCCTGTGGCAACATAGGGAGAGTGATCAATGCGTCCTGTAAATAGAAATACACCCCTGTTTGGAGTAGCCTTAAATAAATGTTTATGCTGTTTGGTTCAAAGCCATAAATATTCATAGTAGACATCTGAATTCATTGTAGAATTGAGATTGTTGGAAAGTATTAGCAAGAAGGCAGATTTATAGGATTTAAGATTTAACTGGAAGAAGCATCACACTGGTGATGTATAAAGGTTGTGGTGGTTTTATTATACTTGTGCTCCTGTGGGGGTAGGAGGTGTTGACATAAAACCAGAGAGTGGGAAAGAAAACCAATTATCAGAAATGCAAGGCTAGTATTTATCAGTCCAGTGTTTTATTTTGTTGTTTTTCTGCCTGTTACTTTATTTTAATCCGGGCTGCCTGCCTGATTTTATTTTTTAGCTTTTTTTTTCTAATTCTGTATACCTCCCAGAGTCCTTTGGAATTGAGCAGCTAATTTAAAATGATGATGATGATGACAATTATGATAATATATTTTAGCCTTGCATCTGGGAATTCTGAATGTGGATTTATTATTACATTTCACTTCTACCAGAGATTATTTGGTGATAAGCAAGATGAGTAGGAACATTTTTGTCTTAAGTTGTATCTGTAAAATAAGCATATGTGAGATCGATCCCACAAATTTGTTCCCTGAATGGCTACTATAAAACACTTTTGAGGGTTGTCCATGTTCATTAGGGAAGTGAAATTTGCAGAGATAAACATTCATCAATATTTTCAGGAATCAAATGAAGTACTGTCTAGAGAGAGTACTTTAAAACTTTGATTTGCTATCAGATGTATTGATACATTCAGTTCTGCAAGGTGTCCACAGAGGGTTTGTTTGGTTTTTTTGGATCCAAGCCATTTTGTAATCTGAATCATAGTTTCCTTTAAATGTATATATCAAGAGCTAATGTTTCTGAATCTTCATTGATTCTTTGTACCAAGTCTGTAATTGTAATTGAGAAGTAGTACTATAAACTAGGGGTTATTCAGTTTAGTTGTAGACCCGTAGGAAGAGAAAAGATTATGATATGGCAGAGGTTTTTGAATTTTTTAGGTGCAGAATTTATTATTTTAAAATAAATCCCCAGAATCCCTGACCAAGGGTCAAAGCTTTTGCAGTAGATAATCTACCATGTTTGAACCTTTTTATCCCCTTAATTTCTCATAGAATCCCATCAAGTTCCCATGAAAACTTTGGGTTCTGTAGAAGATAGGTTGAAAAGCCCAGATCATAAAAGCTTCTGCCTTTAATAACTTCTATTAATCTACACTATTAGATTACCGGCTGTCTTGGCAGTATTAAAATCTATTTTGGTTTTGGAGTAGCCATATATTTTTAAAAAATGTTTTGTATGTATTGTATGTGTGGTTCTTTTGTTTCTGTTGTATCTGTGGTTCGCCAATCACTGATGATTGCACTTTAATTGAAGTTTGAGTATACCATGATGTAGGCTGCTCTAGATAAATTTCTAGCAGCATTTCAGAATCATAGTTTGTGCTTGGTCAAGGTTGACGTGACTTTTAGAGGGGAGGTGAAAGGAACATGAAAGGGGCAGAAACGAGGTTGGCTTTTTAAATTAAAGAACCAAACGGAATCAAGTAAGATTTTTTAGTTTTATTCAGAAAATCATCTTTTTGGATTTTTTCAGTAGAAACATCCTCTTGTGCAGGTGTGAACAAAAAAGAAACTAGTTCTGTGAAGTAATCACTCTGCAGATGTGTTGACTACACATCCCATAATTCCCACCCAGCAGCATCACCAGGCAAACTCTTTATCTTTGCTTGTTATTTTTTTTTCTGATTTAGAGAGCAACTTGCCCAATTAAAGACCAAATTGGAGAACCAGGGAAGCAAAAAGAAGAGAAAAAAGGATCTTTGTGCTCACCAAACAAATGTTTGGTTTTGTGGCAGCTGCTTTTCTTTTTCTAAGTGTATTTTTGAGGCTGGGATTCTCCGGACAGCATTTAATAACTGGAGGCTGTTGTGAAGCTGACCCTCTCCAGCAGTCCAGCCTTTCTTTGTTTAAGAGTTTGCTGCTCTGGCTGCAATTCTGCTCTTGGTTGGTTTGAATGGTTGGTATTGTCCAGAGCTCTTGTCAGCTGAGATAATAAAAAACTCCCCAAAAGGTTTCAAGGGTGGGAAGGTCTTGCAAGTTTAATTGCACTAATTCTGGTTTTCAGCAGCAAGGATAAAGGAGGTGTAAGAGTTGATCACTTAGAAGATATTTCACTCTGATTCTGTGCCTGGGAACTGATAGGGAAGAGCCCTCTTGCAAATTCCATTGCCTGTTCTTTTCATTGGAAAGAAAGATTAAGTAGGAAACTACGGTTTTGCAGATTCCTCCCTTCATTTTTCATTGTGTTTTTGGGACGGGGACATGAAAAGTATTGTGTAAAGAATCTCAAGAGGAACCTTGGAAAACTCAATATGTCGTAAATTAAATCACCTTGATGCAAGGGCCGCCTTTTCTGTTTCCCACAATCTTCCAGATGAAGTGTTGTTCCGAGGTACTGGAGGAAATGCTAGCCTCTGCCATTGTCTTCATAAACTGGAGCTGGTCATCATGTGGGAATGGTCTCAGGAGACCAAGGGAACAGTCAGATAAAAGGCAGCTTAGCCCACAGCTGGAATTTGGGTGGAGGAAGATGCTCAAAAGGGATCCTCCCTAGTTTTTGGGCTGTAAAAGGGATGGGGATGTGTGGGTGTGGGGTAGGAAAGAAAAATACTTTAAGACTTGCACAATTCTGTTCACGTAGCTTATAATAAAGCAGAATTAGCTCATTTGATAATGTTTTCTGCCTGGTCTACCTCATAAGGCTGACATCTTCAGGGGAAAATGGGCTTACCACCACGACATTGCCCAAACTATTATCTGGAGAAAATCCTTATCCTTGTCTTAGAATAACCATACTGTGACCTCCAACTCGTAGCTTGTATTAAACTGTAGCAAACTTTGCTTTGCTGGAAACTAGATAAGAGATGTTCAGCTTGTAGCTAGATGTGTAACTTCTGAAACCCAAAGAACCCTCACAAAATTCTTCCTGAATTGTGATTTTGAGCAAAAAATAGCAATTTTATTGACAGAGTTAAGAAAGTGAGCTGGGTTCTCAGCTGACCTACCTCTTCTGTTAATGGTTTGGTACAAGGAGGGCAACTTGGTACAAATTGCTGAGCTCAAGATATGAATTCCAGCCAATTGTAGCAGTCTTTCCCCCTTCTTTTTCAAAAGTGCTCTCTAGGGTCAAATAATTTCACCATGAGATGACACGCCCTCCCCGTGTGATACCTTTCCCTTCTCGTAGTATTACTTCTGTATTCCAACAAAATCTGAAGATGATTATTCTTCAAAAATCAGTGTGGTAATCTTTACGCCTGCAAAGATTGATAAACCCATCCAAAGGGCACCTGGAGGAGATTGCCTCTCTCGGGTAATATATTGGTTGTGATAAGTAAGAATCAGCTGTTGAGAGCTAAGGAAGTCAACTTTAAATTGTGATTTTTGCTAATTTGAAACTAGACTTGTGCTTCTCACAAAGAGAAGATGGAATATTAATACTGTCCTTGGACTTGTTGTTTTGCAAGTATACTGAGAGCTGCTGTACCAGAGTCAAATTCCTTGCATGTCCAACCATGCTTGGCCAATAAAGTATCTGAATCTCAATCTGGACTTTTCCAGGGCAAGTGGATAGGGTAGGCTTGCAAGATCAACTTTCCATGCTAAGGAAGCACTTTAAGGGAAAAAAAGCGGGCATGGGCTGGAGGAAATTAAAATGAGCCATTCTGTCTCTCCCCTTGCATATTGACATGGCATAGTCAAGGATTTTTTCAATGGATGGTTAGGTTTGTCCAGGCAATGCAAGAGTATGGTCATTAGGTCAACAAGCCATGGGCTGTGCTTTCACGATGACCTCCTAAAGAACCCCCACAGAACTGTGCTTTCACGATGACCTCCTAAAGAACCCCCACAGAAACAGAAAGAGGAAAGAGGGATTTCATTCTCTGCCGATAGCTTTTAATCCTTGCCTCCTCTTTGCCCTTTCCTGCTCTGAAGGCTGGATTGGCAGCCTGCTTACCCGGGCCTGAAGTTCAGGCCAAGGCATCTCCTGCTGCAGTCGGATTGCCCATCCTGACTTGCCATTTATTTTAGTGCAGCTCCTTGCTCACTGCAGCACTCTTTGTTCTTGGTTCCTAATAACATTTTTTTTGAAAAAAAAACTCTATATTCATTGATAATGCTGATCAGTTATTGAAATGAAAAGCTCTGTTCCAGATTCTTGCTTGCCCTGTTCTTCCAGAGACCCGCATGGCAGCTGAAGCTAGAGTCTTAAAAACTGTCGGAGGGCATCCTCTCTCCAATGATTGCATGTTGCCAGAGGAATGCATCTGCCATAAAGCATTCACACCCTGCTTCCCCCCCCTTCTGTCTCTTTTTCTCCCCTAACATTTCCAGTTCTCCCCCAAACAAGCCTTGAAGTGGAGTCTTACTCAGCTCACCCTGGCGACCTCCTCCAGTTGCGCTGCCGGCTACGAGACGATGTTCAGAGTATCAACTGGGTACGAGATGGGGTCCAACTATCCGAGAACAACCGGACGCGCATCACAGGGGAGGAGGTAGAGGTCAGGGATGCTGTGCCTGAGGACTCGGGTCTTTACGCCTGCATGACCAACAGCCCCTCAGGAAGCGAGACCACCTATTTCTCCGTGAACGTCTCAGGTTTGTAGCAGGCTACTGTTAGGATGAATAATGTCAGCTGGCATCGCTGCTGGAAAAGACAATTTTGAATTGTCTTTGTCAGCCTCACCTTTTTTTTTTCAGCCTGACCTGCCAGTTGTAGAAACTAGGAGACTAGAATTCATTGTATACAATGTAATGGACACACTTCTAGCAAATTCTCTCCAACTGTTCTTTTTTTTTTAAAAAAAAAGCACTGTTCACATATTTAAAGATATTCATGTCTTCAGTCTCTCCTGACATGCTAAGCCCTAAGGTGAAAATGGATCAGGACTTTGATTTGAGCCCTGGTAGTATGAGTAAGATGGTGCTCTTTGGGCTTTTATTGTTGGAGAAAATAAATGCTCTGTTGCTGCATGTCATTTTGGGTAAGCTGTCACATACTTTTGTTTCTGAATTGTTATTAATTTTAATTGGCCAAATGATTAAATTTGTCCTTGGAATTATATGCCAGTTCAGTGAAGGTAAGAGGCAATTCTATGAACAGTTTTGGTTGGCTTTCAGTGGATTTCCTGGTTTCATGGACCCATGGAACTTCATTTGGCTATCCGTAGATAGAGTCAAGAAGTTTTGATGAGGCATTTGATTGTGTTCTTTGGTTGATTCAGCTTTTCCCAGTTTGAATGTGTTGTAGAAACTGACAAATTCATTTTGATTAGAGATGATACAGATGGATGCAGAAGATATGGCAGAAAATTGATGGGCATTTTCAGCCCAACAGAACGTCCTCTGAAGCTCTCTGGTTAGTTATACTAGCATTCTCTCTTAGTACTGAAAAGATCCTGGAGTGTTTGATTGAAGAGAAACTTGTTTTTAATTAAAATGAACAAGTTTCTGAACATCAAAATAGTTGAATAATTCAATTTCCAGCAGCTGGGACTGGAAGCATTAGCACCCCGTAGGCCTTTCTGATGTTTCCCATCCATAGTTCCTAATCTGTTAAATTGGCCTGATGTATGGAAGTCCCAGACTTCACGATCCACCTCTGTCTAAATCAGGAGTGTCCAACCTCAGCAACTTTAAGATGTGTGGACTTCCTGGCTGAGGAAGTCTGGGGGTTGAAGTCCACACATCTTAAAGTTGCCGTGGTTGGACTGGTTGGCCTGGTCTAAACGGAAAATCTTTGACCCCTCTCATTGTGATTCTGAGGTTCGGTCAAGTCAAAACACTTTTGGACGGATACAAGCTTTTCCTGGGAATATGCAGCTTCTAATATCTCAGCGAGAGGATGGCATGTTCTTTCAGATAAAAAGCAGATAAGGAGAAGGATGTCAGTTACCTCCAGAGGTTATAGTTGTCTTTTCTCCCAGGGGGAAGCTTTTCATTGTGTTTCTGTAAGTCCCTCTGCGCTCTGAAATGCTTTGGTCCAAGCATGATTCTGTCTGGTGATGAGCTGTTGATAGAAGAACTGATTCATATTAAATGACAGACAGGATATTCCTGACAGACTTGTCCAATGGCTGACTTAATGACAAACATCCACACGTTGTGTTCTCTTTTGGAGACAGCCAAAAGGATTGCTTATCACCAGCTCTGCCTCAGGAGAAAATGTTGGTATGCTAATAGTGACATCTCAGCCTGTTCTATCTTCAGGGTGGCGACTTTTGACTGCGGGCGAGAACTCATCCTTGCTTCAGTAAATCTGAAAAAAGGCTACTCAACAATAAGATCTCAGAAGTTCAGCACAGCATCAGCAGGATTGCCTGCCCTTGTCCATCCTGGACTTTATCATAGTTTGCCAGTGGCAAACGATTATTTAAACTGTTCTCATCAAAATAATCTGTGTTAGTTTCTTATTGGCTTTGTCTACCCTTCGATTCACACCTCTTGTTATATCATGCGATAATAACATCACATGATGAGGAATTAGGTACATACGATGCTCAGAACCAAGTGTCCTATAACTGGGTGTTTGTGTGGCTGAAAAGATGCACAAGTACAGGTAGACCACACTTAATGACCACAATTGAGCTTGGAATTCCCATCATAAGTCACTGCAGTCATTAAGCAGGTCACCACATGACATGACTTGGTTTTACACTTGTTCTTATGTCAGCCATAAAGTAAGTTGCCACAGTTGTTAAACAAAATACATGCTTGTTAAGCAAATCCAATCTCCTGAATGGGCTTTTTTTTTCCAAAAAAAAAATTTGTTGCGAATTGCAATCACGTGACCACATGAGGCTGCAGGTGGTCATAAAGGCAAGCCAGTTGCCAAATGCCTGAAATACAATCAGGTGATCTCGGGAGGGGCAGTTGTAACTTTGAGGAGAAGTAAATAATGTTTTGGGGTGGCTATAACTTTGAACGGTTCTTAAGTGACCAGTTGTTAAGCGAGGACTACCTGTATATAATAAGGCAGTAAAAAAGAGGTAAATGCTGTCCTTTTCTTATATCATTGGGAAAAGATCATGTTCTCAACTCACACTTACCTTTTGTATCCCCCCAGATGCTCTTCCATCTGCAGAAGATGATGATGATGATGATGACTCTTCCTCAGAAGAAAAGGAGGCTGACAACTCCAAACCGAACCGTACGTATAAGAATCTCTTTTTCCAACTTTGTCTAAAGCAGCCGTGACTTCTTGCAAACCTGGTTGGTGACATTTTTCCAAGAGAACTTAATCTTGTGTAGCACATCTTTATTTTTGAAGAGACTTAAACTAGAGATGGCTAACTCACAGGGCATGTCCAGGGCTCCTTGCAGTCCCAGATTCCTTTACTTTGGCCGTCAGAGCTACTTTTGACTGCACCACTGAGTTTTAGATTCTCTTTGAGGCATAAAATGTATAAAAAATTAAGTTTATCATAAGCCTAAAATAAATTCAGTGATTTAATTAAAGAAAATGTTTGCTTCCTACCAAATCCAGAAAAAGAAAATCATAATCCTGGCCAGGTGCACTAGATTCTCCATCTCTTGATTTTCTCATATACCTCAATGTCCCCAAATCTTATATGTGAAGTCCCTAACTGTGTCCTAAATGTAACTAGAACATCTCTTGAGGATGTACACTTACGTGCTTTTTCCTTTAGTGGCGGAGAAGTGGGTATCACATAGGTTAAAAAAAAAGTGAAGGTTTCCCCTTT